>CAIGQZ010032813.1:181682-193647 GCA_903798205.1 Danio tinwini
TTCTGAAATGGAATGATCCTGCAGAAGGAGCATTCATCAAACTCAAGGACCACTTCGCCACAGCTCCTATTCTTCGTCATCCTAATCCCGATTTACCATCACCAATAAATGCATCTAATACTGGCATCTGCGCTATTTTATCCCAGACGCAGGGTTTCCCCGCAAGACCTCACCCATGTGCTTTCTTTTTAACTCAGTGCAGCAGAACAAAACTATGATGTGTGCAACCGGGAACTTCTCACCATAAAAGCCGCCATGGAAGGGTGGAGACACTAATTGGAGGGAGCAAGATACAAGTTTAACGGTAATCACTGACCATAAGAATTTAGAGTACATATGCTTTGCTAAAAGGCTAAATCCCAGGCAGGCCAGGTGGGCTTTTTACCCAATTCGACTTCACAGTCACATATATCCCAGGCTCTAAAAACATAAGCAAATGCACTATCGTGATTATTTGAGGAGGACTTGGTGGAACAAAAAGATTAATCCATTTTAGAAAATTCTCCCGTTCTGGCTCCAATTCTATAGGACATCACAACAGAAATCTCCCAGGCCCAAGCATAACAACCACGCCCACATGATTGTCCAGTCGACAAAACTTTCGTCCCCACCACCATCAGAGAAAGACTTCTTAAGGAGATTTACTCCAACCCCAGCTTAGGACATCCAGGTATAAGCAGAACATTGCATTTAGCGCAAAACCAATATTGGTGGCCTAATATGCTGTCTGACGTAACAAAGTTTCATGTTGTCAATAACTGCACCTGTTGCAACATGCACAAGCTCTCACGGCAACAACCAGCAGGATTACTACAACCATTATCTATTCCACACAGACCCTGGTCACACATCGCCATTGACTTTAAAATGAATCTCCCAACATCCCAGGGTAACACGACCATACTGACCATAATTGACAGATTCTCCAAAGCATGCAGACACATTCCAATTCCCAAGCTACCCACCGCTCTAGAAACCCCTGAATTGTTGTGCAATATTTTTTTTTGTTTCTATGGCCTACCGGAAGATATAGTGTCTGACAGAGGACCTCAATTTACTTCAAAAGTATGGTTATCAATTTTTAAAAATCTCACTATCAACGTCAGCTTAACGTCCGGATACCACACACAGATTGACAGATTAAATCAAGAAATAACTTGTTTTTTACACACATATTGCCATTAAAATCAAACAGACTAGAGCAGATATTTATTTTGGGAAGAATATGCACAAAACTATCTGCGCAAGGCAACAACTGGGCTTATGCCTTTTCAATGCATACTCGGATTCCAATCTCCATTATTCTCCTGGTCAGGTAAACCCACCAAACTTTCTCAATCAACAACTGGCTACAACACAGCGAACACACATAGAACTCAGCACACACACACACACTTACTACGAGGCATCAGAAGATTCAAAGAACAAGCAGATCGCCGTCTCCACCCCGCTCCAGCATACAGACCAGGACAATGGGTATGGCTATCCACCCATGGTCTCCGATTGAAACTAGGCAAGGCAAGGCAAGGCAAGTTTATTTATATAGCACATTTCATACACAGTGGTAATTCAAAGTGCTTTACAAAAACAGGAATAAAAAAACAAGTGTAAGAAAAAATAAAAACAGAAAATAAAAAACAGATAAAAACAGATAAAAATGTGTAAAACAGGCTGTAAAAGAATAAAAAAGAAGAGAAAAACATATTAGTGCGATCTGTCGGACATAGCACAGTGCTCATTCAATAAAGGCACAGCTAAACAGATGTGTTTTCAGTCTTGATTTGAATGCGCCTAATTTTGGAGCACATCTGATCATTTCTGGGAGTTGCGTCCAGCAGCGTGGGGCGTAGTAGCTGAAAGCCGATTCACCCTGCTTTGACTGAACTCTTGAAATTTCTAGTTTATATGATCCTAGAGATCTGAGTGTTCTATTAGGTTTGTATTCAGTGAGCATATCTGTAATGTATTGAGGTCCTAGACCATTTAGTGATTTATAGACAAGTAATAATACTTTAAAATCTATTCTGAATGTAACTGGGAGCCAGTGTAAAGACCTGAGGACAGGTGTGATGTGCTCTGATTTCCTGGTTCTGGTCAGAATCCTGGCCGCAGCATTCTGGATGAGCTGCAACTGTCTGACTGTTTTTTTGGGAAGGCCCGTGAGGAGGCCGTTACAGTAATCCACCCTGCTGCTGATAAAAGCGTGAACAAGTTTCTCTAAGTCTTCACTGGAAACAAAGCATCTGATTCTTGCAATGTTTTTGAGATGATAGTATACTGATTTACTAACTGCTTTGACATGACTATTGAAACTCAGATCTGACTCCAGAGTCACACCAAGATTCTTGACCTTATTTTGTGTTGTTTAAACTTTAGTGCCAAGGTACGCATTCACCTTGAGAACCTCATCTCTGTTCCCAAACGCAATGACTTCATTTTTCTCTTTGTTTAACTGAAGAAAGTTTTGGCACATCCAGCTGTTCATTTCATTAATGCATTGGCAGAGGGTGTCAATAGGGCTGTAGTCATTAGGCAGTAAGGCTAAGTAGATCTGAGTGTCATCAGCATAGCTGTGGTAGGAAATTAGTTTTTTTTTCTCATTATTTGGCTCAGAGGGAGCATATTAAGGTTGAACAGGAGAGGTGCCAGAATCGAGCTTTGTGGGACTCCACATGTCATGGGTGTCCACCTAGACCTATGGTCACCTATACTGACATAGTAACCTCTCTCTTCAAGATTAGATCTGAACCATTTGAGGACCGTCCCAGACAGCCCAACCCAATTTTCCAGCCTAACCAGAAGTATGCTGTGATCAACAGTGTCAAATGCAGCACTAAGATCGGGCAATACCTGCACTGTTAGTTTGCCTGAATCTGTATTTAGGTGAATGTCATTGATTATCTTTATAAGAGCGCTCTCTGTACTGTGATGTGCTCTGAAACCAGATTGAAAATTGTCTAAACACCCAGTGCAATTTAAGAACGTGTTAACCTGGTTGAAAACAACTTTTTCAGTGATTTTGCCAATGAAGGGGAGATTGGAGATTAATCTGTAATTGCTCAATAGTGTGTTATCCAGGTTGCTCTTTTTCAAGAGGGGTTTAATAACTGCAGTTTTAAGTGAGTTTGGAAAAATCCCTGAGAGAAGTGAAGCATTTACCACTTTTAGGAGATCCATTTCTAAACAGTTAAACACCGTTTTGAAGAATGCTGGTCCATTGAAGGGAGCGTGTCAAGACTGCAGGTTGATGTTTTCATAATTTGCACAATCTCCTCTAAGATTTTACCATTAATTACCATGAGATTAGACATAATGTCTGATTTCCTAAGTTGTGGTTGAGCTTGCCTGACGTCAACACTACTTGGCTGATTGGATGAGCTAATTGGCTTTCTGATATTATTGATCTTATCAGTAAAGAAATTAGCAAACTCGCTACATTTACTTTTCGAGATTAGTTCACTGGGAATCCTACTGGGGGGTGGGGGGGATGGGTTGTGAGTCTCTCTACCTTTGCAAAGAGTGTACGCGCATTATTTAAGTTGCTGTTTATAAGGGTTGAAAAGAAAGTCTGCCTAACAGTGTTTTAGTTTCACATTAAAAGCATGAAGACTGTCTTTATAGATATTATAGTGGACTACTAGTTTCGTCTTCCTCCACATACACTCAGCTTTTCTGCACTGTCTTTTCATCATTTGAACTGCTGATGATTTTCTCCAAGGGCCGTTTTTCATCCCTGTTTTCTTTCTGACTTTAACAGGAGCAATGTCATCTATGACATTCTTAAATTTAGAGTTAAACAAATCAAGGAGAGAATCAACAGAGTCTGCAGATATGCTTAGTGCTAGCGATATGGCCTTCATAAACTGCTCACTAGTGTTTTCATTTATGTATCTCTTTCTGACAGAGACAGATCTGTCTTTAATGGCTGGAGTTATCAATATATCAAAGAAAATACAGAAATGATCAGATTCTTAACATCCTTAACAGCAGTCGATGAAATGTGTAGACCCTTAGTTATAAGTAGATCAAGAGTGTGTCCACGATTGTGTGTGGGTCCTTGAACATGCTGAGTCAGATCAAGTGTTAAAAACAGTCATAAGTTCTTTTACAGCATTGATTTCTGGATTATCAATGTGAATATTAAAATCCCCAGCAATAGTAAAATAGTAAAACTCAGAGGTTACTATTGATAACAGCTCTGTAAAATCATCAATAAAAGTTGGAGAATATTTTGGAGGTCTGTAGATAATAATCAGTAAAATGCGTGGAGCACCTTTTAGTGCTATACTCAGATATTCAAAGGACAAATAGTCATCAAATGACACTTGTTTACACTCATAGACATCTTTAAACAGGGCAGCAATGCCTCCACCTCTCCTATTAGCTCTGCAAATTCTCAAAAAATCAAAGTTTAAAGGAGCTGTTTCATTCAGAACTGCTGCGCTACAACTGTCATCTAGCCAAGTTTCATTTAAAAGCATAAAATCAAGGCAATTTGTCTTGATAAAATCATTGACTAAAGTGACTTATTGTTAAGTGATCGGATTTATAAAAGTGCTAACTTAACAGTTTTAGCTGTTTTCCCTACAGTAGTCTCAGATTTACATTTAATAGACACCAGATTTGAATGATTTGTTATACGGCTTGAATAAGTCTTCGGTTTTCTGTCACATAATACAACACATATCTGCGAAGAGAAAGCAACAGGCACAATGGGTTCCTGCTTGTTCTGTTAACATCTGATAAAAACACTGTTATCTAAGCAGGCCCCCGACATACATCACTGTGAGCTGTTGTGTTCACCAGCTGATGATGGGGCGTTGGTTGAGACCTGGCAGTGCGATAAAAGTCGGAGGGCTCTTCCAGGTGGGCTCAGAGGCAGTTGTGGAGCAGGCCGCTTTTTTATGATAACTGGGGGCTTGCAGCAGTGTGAGAGTTTAGTTCCAGCAAACACCAGTTCCTCCATCTTTTTTTGAAAAATTCAAGAGAGGCGAGCAAGGTGACAGTGAGACTGTGTCTGGTGACAGAGGCTGTGGCTCTGGGGTTTCTGGCTGTTGACCTGTTGTTGCATATGTTGACCTGGCTGTTTTCCTGAAAATCTTCCATGAGTGCTGAGAGTTGGTGCTGTTCTGGTGTGTCACAGTCTCTCTGTGTTAAACTCTGTGTGTGGGCTCACACAGCAGTTTGTCCGTTGTCAGTGGTTGTTGTGTCTGCGTGGTATTATCGCTGTTCTTGTGGGATGTGTCAGCCACAAGTTCACTCAGGAAAGTTCTGTGGTCATCCGGACATTTGCTAGGTGTGTGTGTGCCATTTGGGTTGAGTTCAGTGGCACACACAGCCGATGGATGATGGAGGGAGAAATAGATATTGTCCTTCAGCACTTTTGCACCAAGTTTGTTTGGGTGAAGGCCGTCTGATGTAAACAGTTGTCTTTGGTTCCAGAAGAGATTGAAGTTTTCAATAAAATTCAGTCTTTTCCTGTTACATGTTTTCTGCAGCCATGCATTTAGGCCAAGAAGCCGTGAAAACAAATTTGTCCCTCTTGCAGGGAGTGGTCCACTGATGAACGGCTGAATCTTTAATCTTTCAACAGTTTCCAAGAGCTCACAGAAATCTTTGAGCAGTTCTGACTGTTCCTTCCGAACATCATTCTTTCCTACATGGATGATAATCCGTTTAGCATTCTCATGTTTCCTTAATATGTTCTCAAGCTCTTTGTTTATATCAGAAACTGTTGCATGAGGGAAGCAGTATGTCATTGTTGCTCTGCTTCTAAAATTTTTGATTATTGAATCTCCAACAATCAATGTGGCTGCGATCGGAGCAGAATGCTGCTGTCTAGTCAGCCTTGAGCCTCTGTCTGACTGCATTTGGGGATTCTTCACTCATATTACTGAGAACTTCATATCTGTTCTGAAGCTGTATTTGAGTCCGAGCTGTATTTGGGGTCGAGGACGCTAATGCAGCAGTGTATGATCTTTGTGATCTGACCCCGTGAATACCCTTTGGTCTCGCACCTTATTTTTGCCATTTGTTATCATTCTCATTTTCAACAGTTTTATTCTGTTTTTCAGAGCTCAAAACAGTAGCTGAAGTAGATTTATGGGACTCACCGGCTGTATGCTGTGAGGGTCCACAATAAAGCGGTCCTGTGTGTTCTAGCAGTTCTGGTTGGATCGCAAGTAACTTTGTTTCAAGGACTGCAATCTTTTGTAGAAGTTTGTGGCAGTTTGTGCAGCAGGGAGATTCTAAATCAATACGCTCCAGAGCCATTTTCACAGCCGTGTTTTCCTGTCTCAAGAATGTAAGTGGCTGGTAGCGGGAGGATTGTTTAGATGGTAATTCCCCTCTTGTTGGTAAAGTTGTATTCTAGAAAGTTTGTAGATTTGATGTTGATCTTCGAGCTGTGTTGTTTGAGCACTGTGCTGATAGGCTCAAGTTAAAATTAGAGTATAAAATATAAAAGCAAGAGTGCAAGGAGCGGAGCAGTAGGCAGAAGCGTCCAAACAGTAGCAAAGCAGGAAGTAAACTACCATGCAGAAAACTCAGCCCCAGTTATGTGGCTCCTTTTAAAATAAACAGTCAAATAACTCCAGTTCCATACCCCCTTGACCCACTAACTATCATATCTCTCCTATGTTTCATGCTTCCCTGCTCAATCCCACTGCTGGTCCAGCTGAGGAGGAGAGGGAGTTGGTAGCTGGTGAACAGGGCCCACCACCCATTATCATCAACGGGGAGGAGGCGTATCAGGTGCACAACTTCCTGAGCTCCAGACATCGGGGTGGGATGCTACAGTATCTGGTAGACTGGGAGGGGTATGACTTGTTTTGCCCCACAGACATTACTGGCGTTTATTCTACCTTTTGACTGATCTTTCATTGCCAACCTGGACTGCTTGCTTACTTTCGTCTTGTCTTGCCACCTGCCCTGATTACTGTCCTCTCTCTGGATTTGAACCGTTGCTGCCAGCCCCGAACTTTGCCCACTAATCGATGTGGAACACTCGCTGCCTGCCGTCGACACTGTTTATCCTCCTGATTCACTTGAGTATTACAATTACTGCCAAATGTTTGTTGTTGATTCCCTGTCTAATAAATGAACTGCATATGGATCCCTCTATGTCAGACCATTCATTACAAAAGTTAATCCTGAAATGGTCGGAGATGTGCAATGGATTAAGAGTAATTTTATCTGAAAGGCAATGTCTTGTGTAGATAAAGTAAGGTTGATTGCCTGATTTAAGTGTGCTTGTGGTGGTAAGCCGGTTGCATTGAATGATAACATGAGAGAATGGAAGTCAGTAGCCAATTAATCGCTTGAAACAAAATGCTTATCTTTAAGAAAACAATTCGTCCTGACAAATAATTTAAAAATGCAAAAACCCTTTTACTTTGGAAATACTGCTTTAAGCCTGATAGACTTCAAAACAAACCACCTTCACTTACGAACGTATACTAATGACTAGTAATTTGTAACTGCAAAACTTTAAATGCAAAAAAACTTTCTCCTAAGAAATAAATACTTTATGACTACTTAAGAATTAATACTAAGCAATTGGTAATCTATAAATGCTAATATTTAAAAGCAAAAAGGCTTTCACTTAAGAAATATTATTTATTGATTAGTATCTATAAATGTAAGCCTTTTTAATGCAAAACACTATCGCGTAGCTTAGGTGACAAACAAAATTATTTTCCTGACAAGCAGAAAATGAATCCAAGCAAAACAAGCATGTGATCAGTATAAATGTCACTTACAAGATATATACCGCCTTCCTTTACTGAATGCTGAGGTCCCTCCAATAATAAGTATTACCTTATCATCACAACTACACACAAGGGCTGCTTTTTACTCATCTGAGTAGTATTTAGAACAGATTATTTTACTCTACTAGCACTACACTTATTTTTAAATAATGGTACCTTTACCTGAATATTTCAGTACTCTTTTCACAACTCTTTGAATTTTAAAAAATTGGGCTGTACAGTCAACATGCTTGGGCAGACGAGAAGTTCACAATATGTTGTTCAATCATCCATGTTGTGCAGTGTCATACATCTGTTCACAGTGTACATGGCAAATGTCAACAAAATGAGCTTAGATGAGGAGGAAGAGCCCAGGCAGTATCTGCAGCTTCATGCAATTTCACTCGAAATGCCAATGCAGGTGTGTGTCTAATTTTAGAGATAATTATATGATCATCTCCCAGAAGTTTACAACTTCCTGCTCAGTTCAAACCAAATTAAATGAAAAAGGGGTGCTGCTTCAGCTATGCCACATAGTGCCTAATAGTTTTTCCTTTTCCCAAATTTCTTAAATCATTCTTCAATTAAAACCAGTAAGTGCACATCTTGAAGCAGTTGGCAACAAGCTAAATGTAATCGATTACCTGCAAAATTAAGGACAAAATTTAAAACCCTTAGTTCACCCCTTAATTCTGTCAATTTCTTTTACATGGTGTTATCTCTTTCTCTCTTTTGCCTCTCTTACAGCATGCATTCTACCTTCTTCTACTGTCTTCTTCTTCTCAACCATGTTTGTTCTTGTGTTGTCTGAAATTTTAGTTATAATGTATGATCTATATGCTTGCACATGGAATGTTTATGAGACACATATCTACACTATTATACAAGGGCAGAGATTTGCATAGACCAATTATTGACATTGGTGGAGACATACATTCCTAGAACGCATGAATAGAACAGCACAAATTCTCTTTCACACTTTAAAAACACAAATAATCCAAATAACAATTAATGCATGTCCCATGCTGCAAAAGTCAATTTACATGATTTTACTGCAAATGGGCATTGAGGAGGTATGAATGCAGAGAAATTTAGAGAGGAATGCTACGCAATTTAATAGTTATATCCCTATTATTGTTTTTTATAATCATGGAGGTCAAAATCGAAACTGAACTTCAATTATTTGCACAGCCTTGGTTAGTATTATTATGGTAGTATTATTATAGGTTTGAGAGAGTATTATTTTATTTTAAAGGCAATTGAATTATTAGAGGGGACACTGATGGATATTGGTGGAGACCTTTGTTCATGTCAATTTCACACTCTTGCTATTAAGATAACTGCTTAATAGTTTACAATCCCCTGTAGTAGTCCATTAAAGATTAACTCACATATCCAACCACAAAGCTCGCGGTGAGCCTACAGCAGTGGGTCCCAACTGGGCAAGCCAGCAAGATGGCTCTGGATACAGACCATGTGTAGTTTCAAGGAGAGCTGCATGTCATTGTTTTAATGTGCACACCTACCCCTGCCCCCTCCATAACCCTCACAGTGATGACACTAGCTTCATTGAGTGCATTGTGTTTGACATTGCATGTCTGAGATATGCAGTCTCAGCTTGCAAATCGAAGTCAGCATCCAGATACTATTAGAGCCAGTACTGGGCCTGTTAAGATTTGGTATGAGCTGGGCATAGCCCACTATGCCTGCAAAAAAACAGCATGGGCCCCGCAGGAGCTTACTGTATACAATAAGCTGCATGAACTCATTAGAGCACACAGAAGTAAGTTGTACAATAGCACGAGAAATTGCTGTTACACACAAGCAGCTGTATAGAGGTTAAACAGCTTTTGAGAATTTCATTTATTTTATGTAACTTTTTTAGGGGGTTTTCCAGTGAAGTAGATTTAGGGTGGATGGATATTCAAAGATCATTGAAATGTCCCCACCAATAATTTAATCCACCTGTCAACGTTAACCTAGACATGCAGAAAGGGTTAAATCACATTCTCTCCTTGAGTCCTCCCACCCTCAAAACACATATGGACATTGTGATTGGCTGTGCTTTTCTCTGCTATCATGTGAGAGGCTGTAGCTGCGTTCAGATAAGCAGCGCCAAATGCAGTGCATTGTTTTTTTTCCTGTGCAAGAATAAGGTGTGTTGGGTGCAGTTGGGTGACACACACAAGTAAGCATGGTGGCAGCAAAAAAGGTGGACATAAGGAGCTTTTTTTCAACGAAAGTGTAAGTCACATAAACGCAAAGGTTGCTACTGAATGAGTCCATCATGATAATGCCATTAATGCTTGTGTTTTCCCCGCTTTATCGCACAGTCTATCGTTATAGCAGACTGATAAGCTAGTCTGTGAATAATATGCCCTGAAAACTAACTGCAGAATAAACAGCTAAAGTATACGATCCCCGCCAGTTTTCCTAATCTTTAGCATGTCCAATTTCAGTTGAAACAATTGTCAGAAAAAATACAGCCTGTGTGTAGGCATAATACTGATGCATGAGACATGTTATATTTGCACTATGGTTAAAAAACTAAAGTTTTTATTTAACTCTCCCTTTATGAGTTAATATTTTTTACATACACTATCGGGCCTGTAGCCAGCTTACTGAAAAGGTGGCAAAACTGAACCTTTTTGCAGTTATTTGCCTGATTTCAAAATATTTCTGAGGTAAAAATATTGCAATTTAGTGACATTTTAAGAAAAATATTTTGCTTGATTATCTTGTCGGATGGTTATCATAACCACACTTTTTGATGTACCAAAAATATTTCCAACCATTTTGTCAAATTGCTTACCATACTATTTTACTATTTTAAGTGTTTAGTTAAACAGTAAGTTTTATATTACAGTTTTATAAATAATAACAATTTTGAATAAAAATATTAAACTATTCTTATTTTTAAAATACACATTTTTTTATCATCTACCATTTATTATTATCATTTTTTTAGAAATCTGTTAAAACTTGTTTTAATTTAAACACTGAAGCCTATGGGCAAATAACAAACTCGCCAGTAGATTAAGCTTTCCTCTGTCAGAATTTGGCCATTTGAATAATAATAAAAAATAATAACAATCCAACTTTTGGTCATCTGAACCACCCGAACCACCCTTGGCTACAAGCCTGAAACTTAATAAATTGTATTCATTCATTAATTTATTCATTTTCTTTTTGGCTTAGTCCCTTTATTATTCTGGGGTTGCCACAGTGGAATTAACCACCAACTTATCCAGCATATGTTTTACGCAGCGGATGACCTTCCAGCTGCAACTCATCACTGGAAAACATCCATACACACCCATTCACTATGGACAATTTAGCTTACCCAATTCACATATACCATGTGTATTTGGACTTGTGGGGGTAACCGGAGAACCTGGAGGAAACCCAAGCCAACATGGGGAGAACATGCAAACTTCACACAGAAATGCCAACTGACCCAGCCGGAGCTCAAACCAGTGACCTTCTTGCTGTGAGGCGATCGTGCTACCCACTGTGCCACTGTGCTGCCCCAAATTGTATGAAGAGAGGTTTAATTATTAATATATTTTAATAGCAGTAAATAAATAATAGCATCCATCTTTGATTCACCCGTCCCCACCAATGTCGTGCAAACCTACGCCCTTGGGTTTTTCATCTTTATTTCTATAGGACAGTGAAGTGAGTTCTGAATGCTTGAGTTTATTTAAATACATATTCTACCCTCTCTCCTTCTGTTGCAATGCAATATTATTTATAACTTTAACATCCTTTTGAGTATGCTATATAACTATTCAGGCATTGACTTTTCCTGACATTATTTTTTGTTATTATTTTGTTAAAATAATTATGTATATTGACAAGTCTGTAAGTTAATGAAGTGTAATACTTCTAGAGCTTGAGTAACTCTGTTCAAAATCAAAATGAAACATGGAAACATTGTCCAAAATGTAAATTTACAACGTAAATTTATTACACAATTACTGGAGCTATGGATAAAAATTTTATTAAAGTGATGCATTTTCCCCTCCTTGTTCCCTCCTTGTTCCCCCCTTGTTACCTGTAGTTGAAAGGTAAATACAGCATTTGCGGGTTGTAAATTAAAGTGATGCATTTTTCCCTCCTTGTTCCCTCCTTGTTCCCGCTTGTTACCTGTAGTTAAAGGGTAAATACAGCATTTGCGGGTTGTAAATTAAAGTGAAGCATTGTTCCCTCCTTGT
>CAIGQZ010032813.1:228647-250207 GCA_903798205.1 Danio tinwini
ACTCCTCATAATCACTGCACTACTTAACATTTGCACATTTAAAAATTCCACATATTCATTGCACTGATTCATTTATTTGAACTGTACATACCCACTGCACATGTACATTTGTAAATTATGTACACACCCACTGTACATATACATTTGTAATTGTTTATCTATCTGCACACTTCTGATTATTAATAGCAACCTGTACATTTATCCATCTATTGTAAATCTCTGTTCATAGCTAACACAACCTGTATATAATGTTCATAGTACATCCATTTGTAAATATCACCATAGTTTTTCTATAACTGCACTTTATAACTTATACCTGTATCCTGCACTTGCTGCTATGGCACTCCTGGTTAGACCTAAACTGCATTTCGTTTCCTTGTACTTGTACATGTGTGATGACAACAAAGTTAAATCTAATCTAATCTAATATGGTCTGATGATAGCAGTTTTGTTTAATAGTAAGCTATAGAATCCATATAGTATCTGTAAATGTTTAGTGTGTGAAATAGTTGGACAACCAACACACACGCATATTAAACAGCAAAAGGAACATGTCTATAGCTTACAAAAAGCCTTTATGTTTATTCATATTTTTTTATATAAAATGCAGAGCAGCAAGACCCATGGGATTACATCAGCCACTCACTATCAGTCCTCACTTGGCAGTTCATTCTGCTGTGGCGACCCCAGGTTAATAAAGGCATTAAGCTGAAAAGAAAATGAATGAATGAATGAATGAGTATAGGCAATGATAGATGAGACAATGTTTGATTAAGATGAAGTGTTTAAAAATGCATATTTAGTAAAATAATGGTTACAGAGTAAAGAAATATATTGTGTTTGTATATTTATTTCACTACCTTCAAGAGCTATCCTGTAAACTACAGGGGAAAAGGAAGAAACAAAAGCTGTAATTACCCTTTAACTACAAGGAACAAGGGGGAACAAATACTGTATTTTCCTTGTTTAGATGCAACATAAATGCAACAGTTGGTCCCCCCTTTTGTAAAGATGCTAGCTTGTTTTAATCCGCATTGAACCCTGATGGTAGGTCTATATAATGCAAAGTTATTTGTTGATTGTGATGTTGATATTGCTGGCGGTGGTGAGATCATGAGTAAACATTCATAAGGTAAGTAGTGTATGGAAATATATTTCAATATTGAATTGCAGATTTAAAATACATACAGTATACAATAAAGTTTCATCATTTCACAGGTTGCAAACCTTTTATTTATTTAACACCCCATATAAAACCCAAGCACTGAATAAGGGTACTATTATTAATGTACTTACGCAGGTGTTTGCAGGTGGCATTAGGTTGTCACCACCCTTGCATAATTCTTTATAGGCCTATCTATACAGTACTTAAAGTACATCGTAAATTCAATATACTTACACGGTACTTTGCGTGTTGAATATATTAGTGTTACTCCCTTTTTACCCAAGCATTACCATTTGTTTCTTTATACTATACGTACAGAAAAGTGCAGTTATTTCACTGTACTTACGCGGTACTTTGCGGGTCGTAAAAGAACACGTTACTGAAAATGATTGGAACGCCTTGATTCAATGTTTTGGAGCAGTGTACCAAAATATTTAACAACTTAGTGTACCAAAACTATTTGTTGAAAAGAGTCAGAAAATCCATTTAGAACCTGCGCTAAATGTTGTGGATGTTAACCAACCAGTTTTAAGAATTTTTAAAGCATAAGAAACTTTCATTTGCGATTTGGCCTTTTAGCTTTAAAATGCAGTATGCACGTTTGACACCCAGTGGTTGAACTAGGTATTGTGTTCCTGGATCAAAACAATCGCAAGCGCAGGTTGCCAGATTGAGGACCAACAGGACTGAGCCTGACTATCAAGTCTAATAACTAATTTATGGCTGATTTAAATTTTGTTGTTGAAGGAATATTTTCCATATTAAAAGGAGTTTTTGTTCTAACCAGCTCCTCATATTTATATTTATAAACACCTCATGTGCTTTACTTAGTGTTAAATGCTAATAATGTGAGTTTGAATACCTTTACACATGACATGTATTGCCATACTACTAAAAGCAGCAGCAGAAAGCACCTAAGATATTGAGAAGATAAAACCGTTTATAAACAGAGCTGTGACTTAAAATCAACACATGTCAGTGATTCAGTATGTACATTCAATAATGTTAAGGAGGTTTATGTATTAATTAGATTATAATCTTTACCATTTCGAGAGTGAGTACATCTTCTGTGCTTCTGAATGTCACAGTTTATGGGTCTGTGTGTTCTTTCTGTGTTGCATGCACCGGTCAAGCCATCCAAGCATTGGTAACCCAGGTTTCCAAACTCACCACCCAGCTGCAGAGACTGAAGTCTGATGTCATCCTGCAAGTTCCTGCTTCCACTCCACCAGTAATTCCAGTGCCAGATCAAAGCACTCGAGCTGTTGAAGCTCGTCTTCCTCCACTGGCGAGCCAAAGTTATGTTGCTTGTTTTTAGCCAAGTGTTCACTTTACATAACTTTACAACCGTCCTCATTTCCTACAAAAGAGAGTAAGTCTGCATTTGTTATTACCTTACTGTCAGGAAGAGCTGCACTTACTTTCACAGTTTGAGAACAGAAACTTCCTTGCTGTTCCTCTTTTCAGTGCTATTCTGAGGAGATCAAGAGAGTTTTCAATCTCAGAAGCAGCTCAGGTGCTTGCTGAAAACCGGAGCATTGCTGATTTCTCCATTGAATTTCGCACATTAGCAGCAGAGTGCAAGTGGAAT
Source organism: Danio tinwini (assembly GCA_903798205.1). Taxonomy (NCBI): domain Eukaryota; kingdom Metazoa; phylum Chordata; class Actinopteri; order Cypriniformes; family Danionidae; genus Danio; species Danio tinwini. Next base: position 231,404 of record CAIGQZ010032813.1, read on the forward strand.
TCAGAGGCGCAATGGGATATGTTTAACAAGGACTCACTAATTACATCAAGGATGAGATATATGCTCTGGAGTTTAACTTTAGATGGTCTCATCGATTTGGTCATCTGAGTGGACACCAGGCTGCAACGCAGGATACCACGCACACAATGCATCTCAACGCACAGATCAACTTTTTTCTTCACCTCTGCCGGTGGCGGACACACCACATTTAAGTCTGAGCACATGCAGATGGACAAATCCCAACTCTTGGTCAAGAAGAAATGTCATCGCCAATTCAAAGGTCTCTACCTGTACTCTGCCTGTGGAGGGGCGAGACACATAGTATCCAGTAAGGAACCAGAGCCTGTCAGTAGGTAAGACGTTACTGGCACTTTGGACAAACCCTCTTCTGCTGCCACTTTGTTATCAGTTAAACAATGTTGGAACTCTGACAATCAATAATGAATTGAGAATCCATCCCGAATTTCATGTATCTAAATTTAAGTCTGTTTTTCCCTTTCCTGCAAGGGACATATTGGCTCACTCTCTTATCGATAATTACAATCGCAAGGTAAGCTTTTATGAGAGCAGCAGGAGGTGCTCCTAGGAGAGAGGGTACTGTCATGGCTTATGGGTCTGTGTGTTATTTCTGTGTTGCATGCTTAGGTGTGTGTGTGTGGTATGCGTGGCTGTTGGTTCTGTGTTTACCTGTCGGCATCTGTGCTGTCACATTGTGACAGTCTCTGAATGGACCGCACAATCCAACTACACACACCAATTGTGAACGCAGAAATGAATGACGTTGTAAGTGGCAAATAGATTGTTTTCAATAAAAGCAGAAGAGGAAGTTGAAGTAGAGGAAGAGTATATCTCACCCCTTTATGTAATCAGTTTAATCATCTCCTGTGTATTTAAGTTCCTGTGTTCAGTTAGTTCCTCGTCCAGTATTCTACGTTGATGCTTGTTTTCACCCCATGTCTTTACTGAGTCTCCTGTGTTTCCTATGTTTTTCCATGTAAGTGTTTATCAATAAATGTACATATTTGATAACTCATGCGATCCTGTGCCTTCCTGAGTGAACCCAGGTGTTACATTAGTAACGTCAAAAACTTACATACAGCATCTTTAGAGAACAATTTTATTATATGAAAATCAAATGTATGGCAATAACTGATATTGAAATGTAAATGTAATGCTCATGGGCAAAATTCTTACAAAAGAGTCTGATGTTATGACTAACAATTTCTGAACAAAGTTTAACAATAACAATTAGCTTGTTTTGATGTGATATAAGCTAATTGTGGTGGCTCAGTGGTTAGCACTGTCACTTCATAGTAAGAACGTCACTGGGTCAGTTGGCATTTCTGTGTGAAGTTTGCACGTTCTCCCTGTGTTCACATGGGTTTCCTCCGGGTGCTCCAGTTTCCCCTACAGTCCAAAGACATGCACTATAAGTGAATAGGATGGACTTAATTGACCATAGTGTATGAGTGTGTAAATGTGAGTGTATGGATGTTTTCTACTGGGTTGGATTCTTGGTAGTGGAAGTTGTCATAGTTGGATAAATGGGTACAACAAACATTTTTTACAGTCTCTTTGTGGAAATAATAATAGTAAAATTCCATGATGTTGTTCAGTAACTGGAAAAAAAAAACTTTTTTGCAGAAAAAGGCAAAAAGTAGTGTGAGACTGATAACTGTAGTCAGAAGAGAGAATAATGTTTAATTTACTGTCCTGCCCCATATATGTTGCATTATATATATATATTTTATTTAATGCAAAGATGATATAATACAGTACCAGGGCTGCCAACTTTTGGTTTTAGCTTGGATTGAGAATTTTTGGCTGGCCCATATCGCCAGGACACACCCCCACAATAAGCCACACCCCCATTTATTTATAAATACATACAAATTATTAATAAATTATTTTAATAAATACTTTTTATACAGTATTTATTACAAATAAGAGTATTATTACTATTATACAATAGTTAAATAAAATAAAAAAATCTATTCTAAATGTAACTGGAAAACAATATAAAGACAAAACTGATGTGATATACTGAGATCATTTAAGAAATCTTTTGCATAAATATATTAATTTCAGGACAGCATGGTGGCTCAGAGGTTAGCACTGTCACCTCACAGAATGAAGGTCGCTGGTTCTAGTGCCAGCTGGGTCAGTTGGCATTTCTGTGTGGAGTTTGCATGTTCTTCTCGTGTAGGCATGGGTTTCCTCCAGGTGCTCCTGTCTCCCCCACAGTCCAAACATATGCCCTTTAGGTCAATTGAAAAAACTAAATTGGCTGTAGTGTAAGAGTGTGTGTGTGTGTGTGTGTGTGTGTGTGTGTGTGTGACCAAAGATCACAATGTAAATTCAGGATCCTGATTGGCTCTCTTAGTTTGACCGTTACTCTGGTGATGAAAGCCAGACGAAAGACTAACAGTGGCCCCCAATAAACAACAGAATTCTCTCCAAACTTTTGAGACAAACTGAGGAAACCTGTCAGAAACCATGCCGTAGGGAGGCCATGAGTGCAAAAAACATGATTGATGACAGCAACCACTGTCTCTCTGGCTGAAGGTAATTTAGGGACGAAATGAGCAGCCTTCAAGAACCGGTCCACCACGGTTAAAATCACTGTGTTGTCGTTAGAGGATGGAAGGCCCATAACGAAATCTAGTGATATATGGGACCAGGGTCTCGAAGGCACTGAAAGCGGTTAAAGGAGCCCAGCAGGAGGGCAATTGGAAGTCTTAGAAACTGCACAAACAGAGTAAGCCAAGACAAAATCACGCACATCACGAGCCATAGCTGGCCACCAGAATCATTGTTTCGTAACAAATGATGTGCAACTCAACTCTGGATGACAAGCTACTTTGGAGGAATGTCCCCACAGGATAACGTCATGGCTGAAATTCCTCTGGCACAAATAACCGACCCTCGACTCGATCTCCCATTCTCTAGCAACCAAAAAAAAAATGGGTTTGAGTGATGATGCGTGCTCCGAAAAATAAAAAAAAACAGATAACGTGTTGGGCTTGATGTTCTTAGACCGTGGTCGATAGGAAATGGTGAAATTAAACCATCTGAAAAATAAAGCCCACAGAGCCTGCCTAGAGTTTAATCTTTTGACGGATTTGATGTACATAAGATTTTTGTGATCGGTCCAGACAAAAAAAGGGACCCCCGACCCTTCTAAATGACGCCACTCCTCCAAAGCAAGCTTGACGGCCAGCAACACTCGATTACCAATGTCGTAATTTCTTTCCACAGTCGATAAACGATGGAAATAAAACGCGCACGGGTGAATCTTGCCATCTAAGGAGAAGCGCTGGGACAGGATTGCTCCAAACCCAACCTCTGACGCGTCGATCTCAACCACAACCTGCCGGGAGGAATCAGGAGCTACAAGGATGGGGGCTGAAACCCCAACTTACCACAGCCTGAATCTTCTCTGGATCCATGCGCATTCCCTGGACTGACACGATATGCCCTAAAAAAAGGAACATACTGTGCATGAAAAATGCATTTCTCCGCCTTGACATAAAGACCATTCTCTTACAACCTCTGAAGCACTCGCCTGACGTGCTGAACATGTTCCTGGAGAGAATGAGAAAATTTCAGTATGTCATCTAGGTAAACAAATAAACTGATCTATCATATCTCTCAGCACGTCATTGACGAGTGCCTGGAAAACTGCCGGAGCATTGGAAAGGCCGAAGGCCGAACGCAATACTCAAAGTGCCCTCTGGGGGTGTTTAACGCCATTTTCCATTCATCCCCCGCTCTTATGCGAATCAAATGATAAGCATTGTGGAGATCTAGTTTTGTGGAAACGATTGCCCCCTGCAGACATTCAAAAGCTGAAGACATCAATGGCATAAGATAAGTATTCTTAATCGTGATATTGTTCAGCCATCGATAGTCTATGCATGGGTGGAGGGAACCATCCTTCTTTTTTACAAAAAAAATCCTGCCCCCGCCGGCGAAGAAGAGGGACAGATGATCTTGGCTGCTAGAGAATCAGAAATATACTTCTCCACAGCCTCCCTCTCTGGCACAGAAAGCGAGTATAATTTGCCCCTAGGCGGAGACCTACCTGCTAATAAATCTATAACACAGTCATAGGGACGATGAGGAGGCAGAGAAGCAGCCCGGGACTTGAACACTACCTATCTACCTAATGATAAAAGTCTTTAAAACAGTCTTTAATATAAAAGAAAAAAAATACTTCACAGAGATGTTTTTTCTGCGTGAGAAAATAGATGTGTGGTGTAAAAGCGTGAGAATACTATCAATTGCATGATTGTCAGGTCGAATGCATGAGAGTTGGCAGCCCTGTACAGTAAATATGTAAATACATATAATGTTCATACATTTTTTCAAATCAAAACAAAAATGTTTAAGGATTTAAGATGCCAATGTCCAATAAAAGCATCATAACAGTCTTTTGAAAATGGTCCAAGGACCATCATTTTTGGACTAGCTTTTTATTGCAACACGTACAATACAATTATAAGGGAAATGGGCTAAATAACTACATTAGATAACATAAACTGAATATATATATATATCCATTCATTCATTCAATCATTCATTCTTTATTCATTTTCGGCTTAGTGCCTTTATTAATCTGGGGTCGCCACAGAGGAATGAACATCCAACTGATCCAGCACATGTTTTTATGCAGCTGATGCCCTTCTAGCTGCAATCCATCACTGGGGAACACTCATACACACTTATTCACACACATGCACTGTGGACAATTTTAGCTTACCCAATTCACCTGTACCGCATGTCTTTGGACTTGTGGGGGAAACCAGAGCACCCGGAGGAAACCCACGCAAACACAGGGAGAGCATGCAAACTCCACACAGAAATGGCAACTGACCCAGCTGAGACTCAAACCAGCGACCTTTTTTGCTGTGGGGCAACAGCACTACCTACTGCGCCACCATATATATATATTATTTTCAATCTTAATTAAATGCTTTTTTTTTTTTGCTTGAGGTGATTAAAGACAATACATTAAATGCAGTAAGACATGTCATTATTTCCTAAGGCCTGGTGAAATGCTAGATCATGCCCAGAGTGCTTTGTCAATATGCAAATGACAATATTCCTGGTTTGCTCTCATCCCAGTAGGTTTTGTAATAAGGAAATTTAGAGTAAGGAGTGAGTAAAAAAAAAAAAAGATAGTCTCTGTGCTCTTTAACTGTAAGTATAATGATGATGGTTGACAGTTGATGAGGGCTGATTGTTCCTTTTTTCTATGTGCTTTTCCCCCACCTCCTAGATCCAGGATCATCTAGAGCTCTAGAAACAAACAACTATGCAGACATACAATATTTGATGTTTGTTTTTGTGATCAGTGGTGAGCTTGTATTTTCCCTTTCCTTTTCCCCTTAAAATAATAGAGGCACAAAAAATATAATATTCCAAGAAGCACACAATGACACATGGCCTTCTCAGAAGGAACTTAGACATGCTTTGTCATATATTATTTTTTCAGGTGATGGAGTTCAACACCAGCACAAAATCAAACAGTGCAACAGGTGGTACTGAGCAAAGCAAATTGACATAAGATTTGGAGGTTAGCTACTGTTTTATTTTGAAGGATATGTTGACATGGCACAAATATTTATTTAAATTTTCACAAATTATTAAGCCTATTTGAATGGCTTACATGCAAAATATGCTCCCTTGTCATATGCCAGTGGAATGTGACATTTTTATATACATAGTGAGTGATCTGTCCAGTCAGAAACTACAGAATGTTAAAAATGGAAAAAATTATATACTTTTTGGATTTAAATTTATTTTTAATTTTGCTCAGTAATACTTGTGAAACAAGGATTATCAAAACATGTAATCTGAGAAGTAACAATGGGAGGAGCCATAGAGGAGGAGTAGCCTACGACTCTAGCGGAGCAACCATGGGAGACGCTCTCTATGGAGGTGGAGCCCAAGGAGGAGATGGAGAGCTGCAGGGTGAGGGTGATGCTGAGGTCCCAGAGGGCCAAGGTGGAGTGGATCAACTGACCAAGGCAGAGACAATGTTCTGGAATCCCACGTTGGAGCCAGAGCAACAGAGAACCAAGGTAAAGCTGCAAGGAAGAAGGAGCTCAACGCAGCCGGCAGGACAGAGGGACGAGGTGCAGCCAGTGGAGTCGAGTCCAGAGATAAAGGAAGGGCGAAAGCTGACCAAGATGGAGCCAGAGGGATGAAAGAGTCTGGCAGAGCTGGTAGGATCATGGTTCATGGAGGAGAAGAGGGAGGAGTGAACCAACGCAGCGCCTTAGGGTCTGAGAGTCGAGGTGCAGTCTTGCAGGCTGGTGGTGAGGACGAAGGGCGGAACCACCCAGATGGCGATGCTGACAGGAAGATCCTAAAAGAAACCTCCGTACATGAAGCCTGAAGATGAGCTGGGGGGCTGGCTGACTGCAGTGATGCTGGAGCTGGCTGTCTCACTGCTACTCATGCCTCTGGAGTTAATGTCGACTAGGATCAACGGGGCTAGGAGACTATCTATGCTGTCTGGAAACAGCTGACCTGGAAAGGAACAGGTCAGCTGTATAGGAAAATTGTATATTTTGCTGTATAGGAACAGTGGCGATGGGTTGACCACTCCAGAAGTCTATCAGTAGCATCTCGGGGTGCAGAGAAATCTTACCCTCAGATTTATATGGAGAAATAATTGAACTACTGAAATGTATTTTAGATTTTACATTATATAATACTTTATATAAAGGGTTTAAAGCAGGAGTCTTTAAGTCTCCCTTAAAGGAGTCTCCCTCTCCTCCGGCCCGCAACTAACATCTACAATATATTAAAACATATACTTTTAAAATCACTATCATTGTTATATACATATGTGACCGAATTTTTGGCATAGCATAGTGATGCACTAACGGCAGGATACACCTACTGGCGTCAGCACGCAGTTTTATTACACACACCTGTGCGGCTCATTATTGGGAGCAGATATTCAGCGTTTTAAAAGACATCCGTGTGAGCATTTCATGCATCTTCTCGAGTGCAAGTTAATCTTCCGTAGTCAGATAATTTCATTTTAGTCCCATGTTTGCCTTCTTCGGGTGAGTTGTTTGCTTGGTTTATTCCATTAGTTTTAAGTAATCGTCTAAAGAATGCTTTGATCATTAGAAAAGTGTGTGTGTGTGTGTGCGTGAAGTGACTGGTGCCGTTCGCAAAGTCTGCTCTAGCCGGGGTGAGTTGTTAGCTTTTTAGTCTCTCATTAGTTTTAAGTGATAGTCTAAAGAATGCCTTTTTATTATTAGGAAAGGTTCTGCATGAAGTGACGAGCGCCATGCGCAAAGTCTGCTCTAACCTATGAAATTCATGTAGGAGGTGCGGCCTAAAGGTGCTAGCTGTTGTTTCGTATCATTTATTTGCAACTGCCTTTTGTCATTTGCTGTCCTCGGCTGTGATTTTACTCCTCGTGGACATTCCATTAAATATTATGGTGATACTATTTTTGTGCACAGCATTTCGATCCTGATCTAACGCCATATTCAATTTGATCATTACGCTGCATTGTGAATTTTATGTTTTGTGACTTGTGCATTAGTTTCCTGTGAGTATTTTAGTCTGTGTGCATATCCACAGGTGGATGGATGAGCTGTAATGTTGATGCTGAATTGAAGGGGATTTGTTGATTTGTATGGGTTTGATTTGTCACTTGCTTTAATCATTTTTATACACCGATTTGCTGTGTGGAGTGTCCCTTATATGCTAGCATAATTTATTGCGCTCTCTTTGTCCTGGGTATTTAATTGGTAATTGTGATAAACCCATTTAAAAGTTGTTTTTAATACTGAGTATGCCATGGTGTGAATTTAATAAATGTTGCATTTTGTGTTTTAATTTTTTTTGTAAGTCACGTCTCTGTCTGTAATCAAAAACGAACCAGCAGGGTCCTTCATATCATTGTAACTTGTGTTAATGAAATAAGTGCTGCTTCATATTTTCTTGGGTAATAACCTAGGTGGCGTAGTCGGGTTTTATTTCAAGATCTCACAGCCAAGGGTTACACATGCATACATACATACTGTGGCGAGGGGGCGTGGCCGAGAGCCGTGGGAGCGAAACGAGGCCCGCAACAGATGAGATACACCTGTGGCGCGCACCTGCCTCCAATTCCACGGAAGGAGCTCTGGACTATAAGAGGAGGAACAATGGCAGAGGAGAGAGAGAGAGGACCGGGCCCGGACATATTGTTTTACTTTTGCTTTCAGTTTGACGGCAGCCTCCTTCTTTCCGGCGGCCAGGTGGCCGTAAACTTTATTACAGTGGTGCCGAAACCTGGGAGAAGGAGGGACACATCATCCAGTTGCCCTCGCTGATGAGAGGGAGGGCGAGTGTTCGGGAGTTAACCCGAGTGGGGGAGAAACCCGTTCCTCTGCCAGAGTGACTGGGCGGCCTGAGGCTGGCGAGGAAGGATCTGCCTGCTGCCGTCTCCCAGCATGGGGAGGAGCAGGGGACGCGGGGCTCCCCACAGGATGGGAAAGAGCTGGAGGGAGCCATCCCAGAGAGCCCGGGGGGAGTCGCCGTGATCCGCCATGATGCCGAAGCCTGCGTCCTCCACTGAAGCGGGAGCGGAGCAGGAGACCAGAAATGCCACCAGCCAGCCAGGAGAACCGCCGCCGGACACCAGAAGACGGACGGGTGGATAGATGCCTCCACAGGGCTCCCAGCATGTCGTCACATCTCTCAGTTGGTAGAGGACCGAGTGGCAGCGTGTCTGGAGAACCGAACCACAATTTTTTCCTCTCTCCCCTCTCTGTCTACTCTGTCTTTCCTCCTTTTTTCTCCATCTCCTTTTCTCCCGGCCAGTCTCATATAGGTCTCGCGGGTGTAGTTTTACAAAAAAGAAAGATATTGCAAAGAACAATTGTCAGTAATATTAATTATTATTATCATTATAATTTTGCCTATTATTAAAGTGTAGTGTTTTCTAAGCAATATAAACAACCCCTTCAATATGTACAATAAGAAGCAAAAAAAGGAGCTTTGACTGCATATACTCTGCAAGAATATCTGAGTGCATCAATTACATCAGGTTTCCACATTTTGGTTGTGCTTGAATGTTAAAGAGGCCCTTCTATGACTTGTCAGTCACTAATATGGCCCACCACCAATTTGAGTTTGAGACCCCTGGTTTAAAGCTTTAGTTTAAATGCAATGCATTTAGTTTACATGCATTGCTCAGGTGTGATTTTTTTTTCACAGACATCAACAGAGTGTAAAAATCTTGATAGTTCTGTGGGTCTCATCTATCAAATCTGATCTTTATTTTGTAATTTCTATTGGATTCAAGTCGAGTTATTGGCTGGGCCATTCTAAAGGTTGATTTCTTTCTCTGAAACCATTTGAGAGTTTGCTTAGCTCTGTTTTCTTTCATCATCATCCTGGTAATGTAGAGGAGAGTTTAGTTGGACTAAACCAGCTAATATTAATAATTCATTGTCATTGTCATTCATGTGTCATTTAATTGTATTACACAACTTAATTTGTAAACTAATTAGTTTTGTTTTCTTTGCATATATGGATTTCTTTGGTTCTTACCAACATCCGGTGAAATTTTCAAGTCAACAGCACCTTTACAAATATGTTTCACTTCACTGTATACACACTTAACCAAGCCTAAAATTATTTATACCCCAGGCAAATTCTTAGCTTTTTGCATGTCTTCTCTGGTATTTTTACTTTTGTTGTTGAGAATTTTAATGTATTGCTCCTTATTCATGGTGCTATTTACTGTGATTAGGGTCCCTGGTGCACTAGCTCCCAAAACATTAGGTTCCCACCACCATGTTTGACAATGGGGATGTTCTTAGGCTTAAAGGTTTCATCTTTTTTACCCCAAACGAAGGCTACATCATTGTGACCAAACAATTACATTTTAGTTTCATATGACCATAAAACCCAAAGTATTTGCAAAGGCCAAACAGGCTTTTGTGTGCCTTCTCTGGAGAAGTTGTGTCCTTGCTCTATGTCTATGAAACTCAGCGGTGTGCGGTACGTTGGACTGTCTGCCTTGAGATGTTGCCACCAGCAGAGCCCAGATTCATCAGGGAGGCCATAGTGGTGATTCTTGGATTCTCTTTTTACCTCTCTCACTATCCTCCTGGTCAGGTGTTACTTTTGACTTCCACTGAGATTTTTCACTGTGTGAAATATCACACAGTATAATATAATTATATTATTTAATAATGCTAACACCGAAGCAACTAGAAGTTAAAAACGTTTAGATGTGGTCTTATAGCCCTTTCCTGGCTTGTGAACAGCCACAATGTGCTGGTGCAGATTCTCACTGAGCTCCTTTGTCTTAGCCATAACTGTCCACAAACCACCAGCAAAGAGCTTCTTTCACCTGTTAAGTTGATTAAAACAGCTGTCTTATTATCTTTTGGTAGAAGCATGTGTCATTTCCAGTCATAAAAACTTGCTGGTTAAATAAAAGTAACTTTAAGTCAGAATTGGTGTCCACATCATACGTGAATGATGGGTTTTAGTTGTTTGCACAATAAATATTAATTCTGTGTAACTACAACATATTGTACACAAATGTGGACATGTTGACTATCATCTAGTGTTGTCTAGGAGAAAAACACTTTGCATGGACATTTCAAGAGAGTGGAGAACACACCAGGGGTGCATTTACCAAACACCTCATGGCTAAACTATCATAGTACGATGCATCATTTGGGAAGATAACTAGGCCCGATGGGTCAGATTGATATTTCTTGCCACTATCTTCTGGCTGGGCTACAAAATGACATAGTTCTTATTTTTTTCTTACTCTCTTTGTAACTTTTTTCCAATGACAATGTAATTGATATTTTGTGTACTGTATACAAATAAAATTTGCTGAAAAAGTAGCTACGTTAGCAGCTTAATAATTTGACAAAGTATTAAGTGATGATGCCATAATAGCAAGTTCATTAATAAGTGTAAAATAGAAGGGGGGGGGTCAAAAACCTACATTTATGAATGAAGAATTTTGCAAAGCATAAAAGGTTATTAACCAGGTAATGCTGTGTTCAATTATCTTTAGTAACACCAAATTTAACTTTTTCTATAAGTTTATAGCAGAAAGGGTTTACATGGATATTGACATGAGACATTCTGTCATGTGCATGAGCCCAAAATAACTCAAACTATGAAATTGTAGAAAATATGCTCAGTGGTTTTAATATCACTTCCACAAAATTGACAAGCGCTATCCTCAATATCAAAATTTTATCTCAGGAATTATTTTCATAGATATATGTACATCATTATTTATTTTAAACTGAAGTTTTAATTTTCTTAACTTGTTCTTATTTTTCCAATTCCTGTGAATAAAAATCTTTAAAAATATATTAAAGTCTGAGCTGATTAAGATGAAGCCTTTAAACAAGAATATTCCTGTAACGTGAAGTGACGCTGAGAACAGGTGCGGATCCAAATGCAGGTTTATTGAGACAGAGATGGTCAGCAAGCAACAGTCAACATAGGAGCAAACTGATGTATATGGTCAATACAGAGTTGTGGTCAATTAAACAGGCAGAAGGTCAACAGGCAGGTAGCAGGCAACATACATAAACAAACAAGGAACAAAACAAGGCAAGGAAAACACGTAGTGTTCACAGTACAGATATACAAGACACAGCAACAATGTGTGTATTTATGCGGTATTTATAGTCCATGTAATTGGTCTATGACAAACCTCCAGCTGTGTTTATGCAATAAGTAATGATCAGGAACCGGTTGTGTGTGTGTGTGTGGTGCATGACTGGAACTTGTAGTCCATAAATGGCAGATTTGTAGACCGTTGGCGATCTGCAGCTGCTAGATTGCTGTTATTCATAACAATTCCTTAAAAATGTTATTTATTCATTTATTTTCTTTTCAGCTTAGTCCCTTTATTAATCAGGGGTCACCACAGTGGAATGAACCGCCAACTTATCCAGCACACGTTTTAAGCAGCAGATGCCCTTCCAGCTGCAACCCATCACTGAGAAACACCCATACAATGTCATACACACACATACACTACGGCCAATTTTCCTTACCCAATTAATCTATACTGCATGACTTTGAACTGTGGGGGAAACCGGAGCACCGGGAGGAAACCCACGCAAACACAGGGAGAACATGCAAACTTCACAGAGAAAATGCAAATGGCCAGCTGGGACTCGAACCAGCAACCTTCTTGCTGTGGGGTGACAGTGCTAACCACTGAGGCACTGTCACCCTTTTATATAATACAATCACTTTTAAAAATCCATATACAAGTTTAGAAACAGTTGAATTAGTTATATGAAATAGTAACAATAAAAATGTTCATTGGTCAGGCTATAAATAAAATAAATTTAGCACTTTGTTAAACAATGATGTCTTGTTTTTTTTCCGATAGAGACTGAGTGTCCACATACTGTATATGGGCTTTTTTTTAAAAAAACAGCTTCATGTTCAAAGATAATATCTGGTTATTGGTTCCTCCTGACTCCAAATAGCTACAAAAATAAAGAACATAAGTCAAACCAAAGCTCGGGTCTTAGAGGTCCAAACAACAATTGCCTGCTCTATCATTATATAAAGGATGATTACTGTGTCTCATCATGTTTGTCGAGTTTACAGAAATGTTTTCTGAAAGTAATGAATGGCTGCCCAAGCCCCGATCACACTAAATGTGTTTTTTTTTTTCAACTGTTTTGCGAGCTGTTTATGTATCCCTCTGTGCACCTGCAGTTGAAACATTTTGACCTATGTGCAGAAAAAGCATGTGAGAATCTGTTACAGTGGTTGACAAGCATCATAAAAAGCGCAGCACTCTGCTCTTTTGAAGAGTCTTTTCTAAAGTCAACAACAATGCAGTACATTGCACCTTCCTTTTTTTTTTTTAACTGAAAGTGTGTTCCATGTCCAACATTATAACTTTAATTACTGTTTAAACATTTATTTTTCATAATTGTTTCTTTTTAATTCATAATTTGTCTTAAAAAAATTTCTAGACAAGTGTCACTGTGTGCTCATTTAGAACACTCCAAATTCATTAATAGAAGAACAAGTTTAAGAACAAACAATTGGGTGTTGTCAATTGTTAATTAGATGGAAAGTTTTCATCAGAAGTACAAATTTGCATGTAAATACAAAAAAAAAAACATATGCAATTATTTGTGAATGAGACAAATTGTCTGTGTCTCTGTGGAATATCTAAAAGGGTAAACTGGCATCCTACCAAATGTCAGCTTTTAGTGGTTTAAAATGGTTTTAAAATTCTTTGATCAAGATGTAAACAAGCAGGCTAAACTCTTTACCACCTATGTAATCTACTGTGGCAGCAGAAGAGTGAGAAGCCTGAACTGGTTTCTTAATTAATTAAACTTTATTTTTAGGTATTCTGTTGACTGTAGCTACTGTAAGAAAAACATCAATAAATGTTCATTAAATTAGATTATTAGTAAAGTATTCGTAGAATAATGAGTTAGAGGTTCAGGTCAATAGAAAAGGTTGGCATGTACCATAAAAGATTCAACATGGAAATGATTCAAAGTGCATGGAATGTCTGCTGTAAAATCACCAAATTAACATCTTACTCTTTTATTTAAAAAGTTTAAGCACCACATTAAAATGTCTAAAACATCAGTTAATACAGTTTTGCATCAATGAAGTCTAAAAATTTACTCAAAGAACCACTGGAGATGTTTAAAAACCTCACTTGCTCAACCTAACGGGTTTTTTTTTTATTGTCTTTTATATACAGACATTTATAATGATGATAATAACAATAATAGTGACGATATTATCTATTAATTAATTCAGTCATTTTTGTTTGGCTTACTCCCTGATTTATATATATATATATATATATTAGTCAAGCCAAAATGATTCTTGCCTGTATATATATTGTTGTGTAATTAGAATAATTTGAATATTCAGTAATATTTGTCTAAAAATATAAATACTTGCAGATGCATCAACCAGGAAAGAATAGTTAATTAGAGTTTTGCATGCAGTCAGTCAGTAAAAGCAAATAGCAAATATAATTACTTAGAATTGATGACTTTTATTAACAACAGCAACATGCTAAATCCTTTTTAGTGAAAAAACAATTGTACTCTTATCAAATGTAGCCTATACTGTATTTAAAAAAAAAAATTAACTGACTGACAGCTTTAGTGGTTCTAAAATGAGTGCTCTTTGTGATTTAATCACAAATTAAACAGTTTTTGTCTCACAAGGCTTTTCTTACTTTATACACATGAACACACTACACGTTACAAAATATTGTCAATACATTTGACATTTTATAAGCATAGTGTTATTTTAATGGAAAATACCAATAGACACAACTGCTTTATTTTAAATGAAGAAACTTGTTTTACATTTCTTAAAAAATACATTTCTGCAAATAGAAGATTTAATTGTTTGTATTGCTATTCACAAGAAAAAAAATTATGTTAGCAATATAATTAATTAAAATACACAGCAGTGACATATCAGCTCTGTATTTTTCTGGAAAAAAAGAAATGTTTTCTCACCCAGTTTCATGTAACATAGGCAGGTGAACATCAGACATCAGTGCAATGTTTTCCCCATGAGCTTATTCCAAACAACTGTACAAATCAAATAAAAAATGTTTTATATTGCGTTCCCCACAAGTATTATGCAATACATCTTGTTGTTTTTGCAAGAAACAAGACAATGCCTGAGGTGTTTCAGACTTTTCTTGTAGGAAAAGGTTTTCAAGAGGATATTCTTCTAATTAACTAGGCTTTGTGCAATCATTAACATGAGCAGGACACGTGATCTTACCTTTGTGATGTGTTAGCATGCACAGATTCCGTATGTGTCTTTGTGATTAAATTTTAATGAGATACTTGAGAAACTAGAGAGTATAAAATACATAGACTTGCAAAACTGTCTCCCATATCCACTCAAACCCACTCAAATCTCTGTAACAAAAGTAAAAGCTAATCATTTAAAAAATCACTCTCAATCACTATCCATGGTGTGAATAATACAATTTGAAAGATGGCCTTCATTACTAAATTAGACACTTTGGCTCTGCTACATTGCATCTCATTGACTGCTTGAGGGAAGGATGGTTTCTAGGGGCTGCTATAGCAGACTTAACCCTTTCCACTATAATTGAAGCTGTCTGACTATCTGCACTTTTCAGTTAAGGTGTCTGGTGCAACATACTGTATACCAATATGACAAGGCATCCAAATGTGGAGATATTAGTAAGTGATAGGTTGTTTGATACTATGTTGCCTGCATCTAACTGCATATTAATCTCAAAATGATAATGAGGTTATTTGTTTGGTATTTACTCACTTGAGGAAAGAAAAAAAAATCTGCAGGTCCAATTTTTGCATTAAGCTCCGTGGGGAACAATTTAAATAGACTGTATATGCAAGTCTACAGTAAGGGAAATCCTATTATTGGATCCTATTATTGGATGTAGATAGCAAGCCTATTTACAGTGATTATAAATTATTACATGTCCCACATCAAACACAAATTAGAAAGGGGCATAAACAATGTGAAGCGTGTGCGTGTGTGTGTGTGTGTGTGTGTGTGTGTGTGTGTATGTAAAATGTGAAAAATGTAGAAATGCACAGCAGAGTATTGACTTTGCAATCTGTGTTTTGGTGTTGCTCCGTTTTTCTTCTAAAAACAGTATGCTCCTAGAGCAAGCTCAACTGAATTTTATTAAAGGTATGAATAGATGATGCAGTTGAGATCTCGGCAGATACCCATCTGACCCCAGGATAACAGCAGATTTTCACAATCACTACCCAGAGCAATAAAATGTACTCCTTATTACAATTCTTACATCATCTGAGAACATTACAGATGGGTTCTCTTTCAACACAACATTTTGGTCCCTAAATATGTGGTCTTTTTAGTATTTTTGCAAATATCTACTTAAATATGTTTCAGAAACACATGGACAGAGTACTGCTGTGAATAAACCATATTAATATTTGAAACCTCATCAGCATGTAAGTCGCAAGGTAGATTGTTTGACTCAGGCTGAGATCTAAATTTGTTCTGCTGTAATATGTCCCCACAGGTCACTCCTTGACAATCAGTCTACCATCTGCCCCCCATTAGTTTGATGCACTGTTACCTACATAATGATCTGATTCATGCACTTCACTGCGCTGCTGGTTATTTATTGGAAGAGCAATGTATGACTTCAATTAGAACATGTTTTTTTTTACAGGCTACCTCAGTAACTTTGGTACATTTCCCAAATAATTCTTAATATTTGTAAGCCAGTATACGCATTTCCTGAAACTGTTTGTTCAAACAGTACTTCAACATAGATTACCTGCAAAGCTCTTTAACTTGCTTACAAATCCTAGTTCAAGTACAACCTCAAATCAGAAAAAGTTGAGACAGTATGGACAATGCAAATGAAAAAGAAAGTAACGATTTTTAAATTTACTTTGACTTGTGTTTTATTGCAGACAATACACCAAACATTATTTAATGTGTTCCTCATGATTTTTATTTAAAAAATATAGATTTATTTATTTATTTATTTATTTTTATCAACATTAACATCTATTGCAATTTTGCTTCCTGCAACACGTTTGAAAAAGTTGGAGCAGTAAAGCATTTACCACTTTGTAATATTGACATTTCTTTTTACACTTAAAAGACATTTAGGGACTGAAGACACCAAGTGATGAAGTGTTTCAGGTGTAATTCTGTCCCATTCTTTCTGCAAACAAGTTTTAAGGTGGGCAACAGTACAAGGTCTTCAAATATATGATGTGAACTTGCTTAAGGAGTTGAAAAAGCAAAGCAATCTGCCAGAGGTCTCAGAGATGTTGATGATGGTAAAAAAAGTGGAAGTGGGGGAAGAAGAGAAGCTTGCTCCAGAAATGAGACCTCAGAGAGGACCTGCGACAGTAATGCTTAATCATCTGGTGAAGCCACAACAAGTTGAACTGCAAGCCCTACAGGACCAGTATCCATTGTTTTTCAGTCAAAGGCCTGGACAAACAAGTCTGGTCCAACACACCATTCATCTCACCGACCTTACTCCATCACGATACAGCCATACCGTATCTCAGAGAGACTGATTAACCCATTACAGGAAGAAATCAAGATGAATAAGAAAACTTGGAGTCATAGAAGCCTCAAACAGTGAGTGGTATAGCCCTCTAGTTATTGTACTTAAAAAGGATGGAACACTGCGGGTCTGTGTTGACTTTAGGAAGCTGAATGCCCATTCATATGCCCAGAATAGATGATTTAATGGAGCAGATAGGGTAGGTTTGGTACATTACAACCCTAGACTTGTGCAAGGGGTACTGGCAGGTGCCCCTTGATCCTGAGTCAAAACTTTACATGGCATTCAGAATGCCAATGGGACTATTTCATTTCATGGTCCTTCCTTTTGGGCAGCACGGGGCACCTGCCATCCTTCAACGACTGATAGATCATTTTCTTCAGGGATGTGTTCTGCTGCATACCTGAATGATGCCGTCATTTACAGTAACACCTGGTCGGACCACCTAGATCACCTGCAAGAAACTGTAAAGGATTCAAGCTGCAGGCCTGACACTGATTGTGAAAAAAGTGTGAATGGGTGAAGAGGAAACCTGCTACCTGGGATACCACTTGGGTAACGGAGAGCTAAGGGTGCAAGTGAGCAAGGTGGAGGCAAGGTGTCAGTTTTTGTGAAGTAAACAATCAATTGACACATTTCTAAACCTAACTTTTTGTCAATATAAAACACAAGATATAGCAGGCAGATATAACTACAGTTGCAATTTATTCAAAAGATATGAATATTTCAAGCCTTCCATTTTACATCAGCTTTGGTTGTCAAATGTTATTAGCTTTCACTTTGTCTCATGATTGATTGTATCAAATGCAATTGCTTCCCTCTGTGTTCCATGACCAATCACATCAAGCTAATGTGTTGGAGTATTTTTTTTAATCTGTTCATATTGACAAGCAGGATAATTTTTGGAAACGAAGTCAGATGGTTCACCTTACCTTCTCCCTGGCTCGCCTTCTTCCGTGTATGTTTTCCTTCTCTTATGGACGTTTCTCCTATACCTGGGGATGCACATGCTGTGATAAAGGGAAGTGACTTTATGACACAGCAAAATCCTCTGAGTAAAATTTGCTCTGTTCAGAGAGTATTTGGTCCCTCTTGAAATAAGGACAAACAGATTCACTGCAAAAGTATTATTTTCTTACTTTGATTATTAAACCACACTGAACTGAACTGAGCTAAACTGAACTTAAACACTGAAAACTGAACTGACACTGTTTCAATTCACTATAAACTTCCATGTGAAGCTGCTTTGACACAATCTACATTGTATAAGCGCTATACAAATAAAGATGAATTGAATTGAATTGAATTGAATTTTTTTTGTTTTGTTTCTAGTCCAAATATCTAAATATTCTTTGGATTTAATTTGTGCAGTGTTGGTAATAAGTAAAGCTGCTGTTTGTGGAGTTGCTTAATGATCCTCTGCTGAGATTTTGAGAGATTCAATGTATTATATTTCAGCTGATTTCATGTGAGGCTGTGACAGAAGTCAGTTGTAGTTTTGAGTTTCTCCTCTGTTTCTGTTTATTAACAGCAGGTGTTCATCATCAGTGCTCAATCATGACCTTATTAATCCTTTCATTGCCTAAATAACTTGACTAACTTTAACTCAATTTAGAGAGGGACCAAATACTTTCTAATCTGAGTAAATTTTACTCAGAGGATTTTGCTGTGTACACTGATGGTTAAATGAAGATCCTTGTTTACCTGTGACCTTGACA
>CAIGQZ010032813.1:255207-272965 GCA_903798205.1 Danio tinwini
TATATATAAAGATATATAATTTAATAATAAAAAAAAATTAAGGGGGTGGGGTTTCATCCTCATTTTTTGTCTTTGGCTGATCACATGCCTGTTTTATATATTGGATCGGAGAAATGGACATCAAGTGGCATGGTGTCAGATTGTAAGGTTGACGAACCAGGAAGACTTGTAGTGGGTTCTCGATGTATGGTAAAGTGAGAAAAACCTTGGAAACAATGATGGCACTACTCACTGATGTAACGTGCAAAGTGATGGTTTATTTACAGTCTAAGAGAGTGAAAATTAGAATAACCCAAAAACCCAGCAAAGTGTTAAAATAGGCAAACTAAAAGAAATAAACATCAAACAAACAACCAATGTATGTACAACAACACTCATTATGCACAGACAGGTCACAAATTGATTACGTCACCACAGTAGCTTGCTTGCTCACCAGGTTAACTAACAGTGAATTGCCATTTAGAGCTGCCTCATCAGCTCATCAGCATGTAAAGGCGTACATATTCATAAGTTTACTGTTTATAATACATTAGACACCAAACAGTCACAATTAATCAAAGTAAACAAAAAATATTAACATATAAAGATTTAAACATAAAAACATGAATATATACATAAATAAAGATAAGTATAAGCACATTTTCCCCCTATCCAAAAGAAAATGGAGAAGTTGGCTTCCGGTTGCTCTGGAGCCATTCAGTGAACTCGGCACTATTTAGCCAGGCCGCTGGGAGGCGCTCTGTTTGATGAAAATGCAACCAGGAAGACTGATGAAACAGAAACAGACAGACACCAAAGTAAATGGTAAATAGTAAACAAATTACAATCATCAACACTTAGATGCAGACAAACCGAAAACATTAAAATTCAGGCAACATGTATATGTGCGTGTATTTATAATAATAGCGTGCATTATGGATGGGGATGGCAAAAGGATGTGGATGTGTTTGTGTGAGAACCAATGTACTGATGGCTAACGTGTGCACCCGAATCGCCACAGGCTTTTATGGACTACTTAAGTAAGTGAATGTGTTTGATGTATAAGAGCACTGTTTATTACCCAAGGGCAAGTTGCCTCTTCAGAGCAGAGCCTCCTTGGGTTGGTCTTGGACTGTGTTATACTGCTTTCACCTTATCCGCTAGAGGATGCAACTCTCCATTTCCTAGGTGATATTCCAGGTAATTGGTCTATGCCTTTACCCACTCACACTTGCTGACATTGAGGGTCAAGCTTACTGCCTTAATCTTGGCTAAGGTCTGTTTTAGGTGTTGCAGATGGTCTGTAGATGCCTACATCATTGAGGTAAGCTGCAGACCACTCTTCACATCCCCTCAGCACTTGATTCATCAGCCGTTGGAATGTGGCCTCTTATGAAATAACATGGGATACTGGTTCATCAGGGGATGTAGCTCAGCTTGCTTGGATTCTTTCTGTTGATTCAGCACCACTTCTGTTGATTGTGCTGGCTCTGCACCTCTCTGCTTCAGTAGATACTCCTCCTCTACCTCCTCCACTTTCCTGATCATCAACGATGTCTCCTTGTTAGGTGGCTCCTTCTACTCCTTCAATAAATTTATGATACATTTGTTTTTCTTTGCCTTTATCAGGGTGATGGACTTCGTAAGTTACTGGCCCCAGTTTTTGAAGCACTGTAAAGGGCACTTGCCACTTTACAAGTAGTTGATTCATTGAGGTGAGAAGCAGTAACAACACTTTCTGTCCTGGCAGCAGTTCACAGGTTCAGGCATTCTGGTCGTACCACAGTTTCTGTGTCTTTTGGGCCTTCTTGATGTTCTCTTGGGCCTTCTCTCTGTAGGTCTCCAGGTGGTCTCTCATCTCAAGGATGTACTGAACGATACCTTTTGCCTTCTCCATCGTCTCATCAGACGAACTGGCCTCCCAGTTCTTTCGAAGGAGGTCCAGTGGTCCTTGAACTCGCCACCTGTACAGGAGCACCAATGGAGAAAATCCTGCAGAGGCTTGAGGCACCTCTCTGTAGGCAAACAACAAAAACAGCTACTTATCCCAGTCCTTCCCAGTCTCTGACACAAACTTGCAAAGTATGTTCTTCAGCATTTGGTTGAACCATTTTACTAGTCCATCTGTCTGTGGGTGGAATGGGGTGGTCTTGATTGCAGTGATGTCCAGCTGACAATGCATCATCTTCATCACTCATGACGTAAAGTTTGTTCCTTGGTATGTATTTCATTGGGTAATCCCACTCTAGAGAACAGCTGTACAAGAGCATTGATTACCTTGGTGGTGGTGATGGATCACAGAGGGAAAGCCTCAGGATACCTGGTGGTATAGTCACTGATGACCTGAATGTACTGATGTCCAGATGTACTCTTTTCCAGTGGGCCCACAATATTCATCGCAATGCGCTGAAATGGCACAGAGATCACAGGCAATGGAAATAATAGGGCCTTACCCTGGTTATGCACAGTGCTTGTCTTTTGACATGTGGGGCATGTGGTGCAATATATCTGTACATCAGTGTACATGGAAGGCCATATGAAACGTGAGCTAATGCATGCATAAGTCTTTTGGAATGCAAGGTGCCCTGTCCAAGGTATGTTATGTAACCACAGGACGACAACATGTAGGGACAACCAATCGTGTGGATTCAGAGGTTTGCATGTATAATACATCATTGATTATTCCCCACAAAAGTACATTTTGTCCTTATTTGCCTTAGCAAATAACCCTGTCAACATCTTATCAGCCTTCTCTTTATCAGCCTTTTGCGTGTTTGTGTTTCCGGGGCTAGAGTAGCAAGTCCTTTTTCCAGCCACTTTTGACTTTTTTTCTGGGGCCTTTGGTCTCACCTTATAACAGACTATCATGAAAGTCAGGCATGACTGCACTTTATTAATAACATTGAGCTACCAGTGTCCAACATGACATTTACACTTGGTCCATTCACAGAAGCTTACACATAATGCACTTTGTGAGCGTTAATATTGTCACTGTCTCCTTCCTTTGGAATATAACAAAATACAGTCAATTTAGCTATTTGCACAGGACACACAAGACATTTGTGCCCTAGCTACTGGCAGGGAAAGCACACCAACCCCTTCCCAGTGTCAGTGTTAGAACATGTTCATAGTTCTGATCAATTTACTGCAGTTACCAACAGAGTTTTAAAACAATGCCTTCAGGTGGTTGAGAACACTGACAGCCTTGGTGAGCATTAATTGACCATTTCCACTGAGTGGTACGGTACGGTTTGGTACACTTTTACAGAACCGTACTGTACCACTTTTCGGCACCCTTTCGAAAGGGTACCAAACACAAGAAAGGGTACCAAAAAGTAGAGAGGTACCAGAGGTTACAGAGATATGTCACGATTTCGTGGAGCTAGCCAGAATGAAAAAAAGGAACCGCCATGTTTGTTAAATACACAGCCGAGGCATTACGTGTAAATACTATATGCATATAATAATTTGCCATGGATGACCTGAGCTCAAACAAACTTTGTTGTTGTCTTGATGAACAGCCACAAGGCCAAGAAGAACAAAATCTGCTGTGTCCTGTTGTTGTTTTAAAAGGCCGTCTAAAGATAAAGATAATAACGTGTATGTGATTATTGAAGTGTCTTCGACGTCTAAACCTTTCAGAAAAGAAAAGGACAAACGCGAGAGTGAAGCGCGAAAAAAAGGAGAAGCCCGACAAAACACAGGAGTAAATTGTTTCAGCATCCTAAATCATGAACAAACTGCCATGTTTATCATCGCCTTTTGGACTATTATTTTGAATGAATGTCAGGTTTCACCCAACGCTGGTAAAGGTTTCGCAGTTTAAGTCTAAGTAGGCGACTCTTCTGCTGGAGAAGACATAGCCCGAAACCGCTGACAGTAGGTTTCAGGTGAGATGTTGAACTTTGCTAACAATGACTCCTTCAAGTTCTCATAAACCTCAGCTTGGTCCTTGTCCATGGCTAATTATGCCTTCAGTGCCTGCCCAGTCAACAGTGGCACCAAGAGGAAGCTCCACTTCTCCTTGAGCCACCTCCAGGTTTTGGCTAGTTGTTTGAACCGACACAAGAAGTTCTCTATGTCTCAGCTGGCTGGACAGCTTGCGGAATTGACTCTTTTAAGCACTATAACATCAGGTAATGCTGCTGTTGCTTTGCTTGTGAGTCAAGGAAGTTTCTCATAAATGAATACATTCCACCTCCAGTAGATGAAGTCGTCGCTTCAGGAGAAGAAACAGTTTTAATGACTTGAGGTGATGTGGACTGGGGTCAAACGAGAGGAAGGTCCTCCTCTAACTCTGCCTCCGTAGACTCAGCAGACACCCAGGCCACAACCTCCTTGGCAAGAGCTGCAGTCTGTGTTCAAAGCCCTGCTTTAGGCATTCTGCATCTTGTAGACATCTTGCCAGTTGCCATCTCACTTCTGACACCAAATGTGAGCTTGATGAACCAGAAGGCTAAAGCCAAGTGGGTTTTCAATATATGGTAATGTGAGAAAAACTTAACAAAATAACGAAAAATGCAAACAAACAAACATACTTGTACAACCACACTTATTATACACAGACAGGTCACAAATTGCTTCCAGTAGCTTGCACGCTGGCCAGGTTAACTGACAGTGAATTGGCGTTTAGTTTGCTTTTTAAAGGCAAAGCCCTGTCCCTTTGACATAACCAACATACACTTATTAAAAGATACTGTAGTAAAGTTCGTTTGTATGAGGGAAGAAGAAGACAGGGTCGGCGATATCAGGTAAGACAATACTTTTATTTTTGGTATATTCACACCCCACGTGTAGCTGTGTGTGTGTGTGTGTGTGTGTGTTCTCTCCTCTCTCTCTCCCGGCTGCTCCTTCTCTCCTTAAGAAGGGTGTCTCTCCAGCCCAATCACTAGAATAAACAGGTGTTATTTATTATTTCTGATTGGCCTGCTGATTAGCCGCCGGGCTCCTAACATGCTCTCCACCCTCATTGGGTATTCGATCATGCTTACCTCTCCACAGATACGTATTAGCATCTTTAAATGTTCAAAAGTTTACTGTTTAAAACACATTAGACACCAAAGAATCATAATTGAAGTAAACAAAAAAAATTAAAATATAAAGATATAAACAGGCTTTTATGGACTACTTAAGTAAGTGAATGTGTTTGTGTATGTGTATAAGAGCACTGTTTATCACCCAGGGACAAGTCACCTCATCACACAGATGCAGTAGAGCCACCTTGGTTTCCAGGAGAGGAGAAACGTATGTGGCGGCGCATCGCCAAAGACTTTTCCATCCTTATAGTGAGTTTGATGAGCACATCCAAACTGGAGGCCATGTCATGAACATAGAGCTTGTCCTTGAGCTCCACGCTCAACCCATCTAGAAAACAGGCAGAGAGAGCAGTATCGTTCCACCCGCAAACAACCTGACAAAACCTGACATTATAGAAGTAATTTTTGCTTATGATCGTCCTTATGTTTGCCTTTTAACTTTAAGGGTGTTGCATAAAATAATCCTTAAAGTAGTTTTATTTAATAAGTAATATTTCTTTGCTTGATGTTGCTTCAAGAAGGCATATAATAATCTTTACATATAGATGCCGCAAGAGCAGCTGGATTTATTTATTTATTTTGTAATGATATAAATTATATAAAATATGAATACATCAGAAAGATAAAGGGTACAACTTTACAAATTACTTGTTAACTTTTGTAGGCTCAACACAATAGTTGTCAGGGTTCTGCCACTCCAGTCTTGTAAATTCTTGTTTTGGTGGCAGTCCAGACACTAGTTCTGTCTTGTTCTGTAGGTTGTGCTTGGCTCGAGTTTGCTTGAGTATTTATTTTGTCATTGTGTGTCTCTGTATGAGTGCCGTCGTGAGCGCACTCAGAACGGGCACACTCCCGCTTGATGCAGGCTCTCGAGGTCTGGGCGTGCTTGAAACGCGTGCTCTTGTACTTGTGTTTGTTCTGTCCGCATCACGCTGTTACATTCTCAGCATCTCAGTCTAGTTGGTTTCGGTTGGCGCTGAGATAAAACATGCGTGTTGCATGTGTAAGCGCACGATAAGATATTTTCCTTTATCGTGTACTCGTGTCTGGTGTCTGTATGTTGGTGTTGTCTAAGCACATGGCTTGGTGTTTACATTGTGGCCGCGTGCTTTAGTGTTGTGCTTTGTGAACACACGGTTAATGAGTTCTCTTGTTGGCTGCGTGTTCTTGTTCCGTTTTACGTGAGCACATGGCTTGTGATGTTTTATTGTGTCATGTGCTTTCCTGTCTATTGTCTAGTCCCACCCTCCTTGTTAACCCATTATTAGTTTATTATGTTCAGCTGTCTGTTTGTTAATTATTACTGCTTATATTCTTCTCATGTCCACTATCCTGTGCCAGTTTGTTGTCTATACTTTCCCGTGTTCCTGCTTCAGTCCTGTCTTGCCAGCCCAGCCAAGTTTGTTTACCCATTTGTGTTATAGTTATGTTTTTCCCTCTTGGGGTGGTTTTTGTTGTCCTTTTGTTTTTATTAAATAAAAGCCATCTTATGTTGCATCTGAGTCCTCGCTCCCTCATCCTTCCCAAAACGTGACAGTACAAACTGGCCATAAGAAAGGGGAACTTAGCAAACAAGATGAGCATTATTATCCTCCACCAGCCACAGCAGAGGAGAGACAGAGGTGCCTTCAAGGGTTGGTGTCAGTCCACAAGGTCTCGAGGTAAAGGACTTTTTTGAGTTTTTTTGTACCTATGCTAGGGGGCTGGATTTTGATGACGCTACTCTGAAGCAGGCTTTCAACTTCTGTCTCTATGAACCCTTGCTACAGTAGGAAATGGATCAGCTTGGGGTATTGGACTTCTGGGGCTTTTCACTTTATCTCCACCATCATAAAGTGATAGCTCCAGCCGCAGAGTGCAGCTCAGTGCCTGTGCTGCCCAGGCTCCTAGCCCTGCCTGCCTGCCCCAGCACAGCTCCTAGCCCTGCCTGCACCACCAAGACCACTTGCCCTGCCGGCCCCAGGTTGTCTAAATGGATTTTTTTTAAAAATGGTTATACTAAACTGTTTAAGTCCAGAGGACTTATAAAATGAATTTATTTCCAAAAAATTGAGTGTTCTTATAACTGGCACATTTTAAAAGTATTTATAAAAAATGCAAAGACATTATGTGTGGCAGACTGTTACAAGTAGCATTGTTTATTCAAATGACTTCCAAACTAATGCCCAGATTAGGTTCAGACTATCCAGCAGAGAGCTAGTATATATTGCAATTGTACACAATCAGTTTGTTAGCAAAATGTAGCAAAGCATAAAACATTTTGCAGTTGTTCTAAAGATTGAGAAATTGAAAGTGCACAAGTGTCCAGGCTCTTATTGTACACTTAGAACAGCAATAATTTAATGAAAAGCAATTCACCTCCTTTGTTATACAACCAAGAATCATGCCTAATCAGAGGTCATTAACACAGTTATTTTCACTTCACAAAGTCCCTTTAACACGTCTTGAATACGGTTGCCATAGTGAGAGGAGTTTTTGTGCAGACCGTACATTGTTGTTTTGTGTTCCATTATTAAGTGGTATGAAAACAACAATTTCTTATTCCTCAAACAAAGCTCCTCTCATAAGTGAATATATACATAATCTGCATAAAAGAAAATTCACAGAACCATGCACCTATAAGCCTACTTTCAATTTGTCCTTGTGATGCATGTCTAAGAAGGCAAGAGTTGATCTTTTTCACGATTTACATGAATTTAAAAATTACTTTTCTTCATCTTCAACAATTAAAATTATATCTGTTGCCAAAGCAAAAAAAAATTTTGTAAAGTCTGTGTGATGTCGTAGTGGCCCATATACAGTTGCCAATATGAATTTAAATTGAGATTTATTGTTTACATTGTATATTGAATTATGCAGCACAATTACTTCAAATTAATTGTATTTGAAACCAAATCACTGAGTGACATTAAAGATATAACTATATACTGTATTATACAAACATCTCCACCTTTAGCTTTAAAATGAGATTCATGGTTACAGTAATATCCTTCAGGTGTAGACTCATTTAGGGTCATGAAATCTTGTTTTAGCCAGGTAATATCAGCCAAGTCATATTTTAAAGCCACCTATTATGACAAATGTCATAAAGTATCCATAACTACAATTAAAAAATAGCACAAATATCGCCATGAAAACTACCCACATATGCAAAATCTGAGTGATGAAAAAGTTGTGCCAAAATGGTTTCTCTTTTTTTGCAAGTTCACACATATCTGGAACAGAAACATCTAGACTTGCTGGCAATCATTACCACAGCATATGGATAAGCCATAAAAGTCAAAATCATCAAGATGATAAACCCCATCGTCTGTCTCACCACAAGGTCAGGAATGCTGTGTGGGAGCAGAGAACTACATCAATGCATTGTAAGTACTAGATTTTTACATTCATAGTATATTCAAAGTACCATACTTTTAGTGCTCCTAGATATATAAAGCCCATTCTTCAGAAGGCATTCTGGCTTTTAGTACTGAATCATTAATAGCAAGGCAGAATATCAGCAATGCCATTTATAAAGCTTTGGCTGACAATTAACAATAGTTAGGGGAAACTGTACATGGTGATGTCAAAAAAAATAATAATGGTATAATAATGGTGTTTTAAATGTAGATTCCTTTTCAGCTTTGTGCTTTTTCAAGAAGCCTTTATTTTTACAACTTACAAAGCGACCCTTTCTGCTGATTTTTGAAGTATGAGCATACTTCACGCTGTGATTAGCTGCTGTCTGTAGTGCTGCATCATTACCATAATAGTTTACTCAGCTGAAAAAAAGCACACTGGCAACCAACATATCTGCACTTTATCACCAGCTACACTTCTGTTATGCTTTGATCCCACTTAACCCTCTGTTTTAGCATGACATTTCAACACACTTGACTGGACACGCTTGATTGTACCTCATTAATTTGAAACGGTCTGATACTAGCTTTTTGTACTAATCACCGGTTAGTTTTGTTACCTTGCTGAAATTTTTTGAGTTCAAGGTTTGGGGCAGCAATAGGAAATCTTCCCAGAAAATTATTATTTTAACAAATTTAGCTAGAATTATTATTTTAACTAACACTTCACCACCTAACTGAAGTGATTTTGCAGATTAGAGGCCAATGTGCCATTATGTCAGACTGTCCAACTCATTTTCACAACTTCCTCCCTCTCCCCTTCTGCTTTCCAATTAGTCACCAGTCATGGAATTTCCTCTTGGGGCACCATAGACCATCTGTGGATAATCACATCTCCTACTGTGCTTTAATCCCAAGGTTCAGTGTGCTGGACGGAAGCTTGTGACAGAAGTTGGATGATCTAAACACATTTTAATATGGTCATGGGAGTCTGTCTCTTGCCATGAGATTGCAATTGAGAAATGCAAAGCATTTGGATGTCCAGTAATACCTGTTCTGTGTAACTGTGTAATATATTGTATTCAGTAAAGTCCCTGCTACAAGTACTGTAAAAAAGAAAAATTTGGTTTGTCCTCTGTGGAATGCTGACCTTAATAGGGCACAATTCAATTTTAAGTGCATTTACCTGTCCAGTAGAACAACATTATTTGAATCGGTTCTACACACTTATAAACTAGATTACACAGTTGTAAAATATATACATTATATCATCATATAGTATAGTGAGCATGAAAAAATGCAGTGGTAAACAAGCATGCAGTCCTCTACAAAGGATGTCATTCTCTAAATCAGTAAGTGCTGTTTATGAACAACCTCAAACACCTTGATGTCAGTCCTTTGATTTATTCAAGGAATGTCATAATACAATATGCCAAATATGAATAATTTCCCTCAAAGGCAGGAGCAAGGAGACAGAGTCTGTTTGAGTTTCTTTAGCAGCAGAAAGACTGAAAGACCTGTCATTACTTTCTCACAGACATAACCAATTCACCATGAGGTCAGGATGTTATTTTAGTGCTGCTTAGGTCTTTTGATCCTGTTTTACCCCCAAATAAACAACCAAAATACTGTGAGTATATTAGGCAGTTCAGTGACAAAATTAATTCTTGTTTGGAAAAAGAACTTCTTAAGCATATTTTAATACACCTAATGCAATTGAATAAGCCAGCTGTCTGTTCATACTCCATCAGCTCTCCTAACCAAAGTGGATATCTTACTTTATGTTGGCATAACCCAAACCAAAAGAACCAAAATTTCATAATTTTATAAAAAGACATTAAAGATATGAAAGAGCACACAAAACAGCTCAGTTTGATGCCATAGCAGTGGGTGGAGGGACAAAAAATGTTGCTGTGTTTGAAAGAGGGGGGAAATGTAGGTGAGATTTTTGTTGTATTACTATTTTTTATTATTATTAAGATGCAGGTCATCTGAGGTTTACTATTTAATCTTTATAAACTAAACCGCTAAATTATTCTATACAGACTGTTTAAAGAGCTTTCACATAGAGTATGAGTCAAGAAAAGACTTGAAAGTGGGAAGTGTAGACCAAATGTAACACATTCTTCTGAGATGCAAAAAAATGTATATTATATATTTATGTTGGAATTAAAATACCAACAAAATGGAATGTGATTGGATATTTGAAAAGTACTCAAAAAAGCTTCCAGTACATATTTTACTTCTATTGTCTGGCTTTAGTATTGCTCACTCACCGAACCACAGTAAGATTACACCTTCGGAGGTTCCAAGTAACAAGACAACACATGATACCAGCTACTAATATTGATTCTAGCAGAGCAAACACATCTTTCTAGCACTGCCCTTAATTGACATTTTTAGCATATTCCGTTCGACTTCCTCATCTTAATTAGCAAAAGCTCACGCAAGTTTGTACAGGAAATTACCTTACTGTCATAACATACTTTGTAAAAATTTGAGTCACCAGGCATGATCTAATATCTTTATGGAGATCTGTTTTATCTGCTATAATCATATGTTGTGGTGCCAAGAAAGGTTGAGCTGAATCCTTTCTATTTCCTCCTTTAAAGGTGCTGTATGTAAGTTTTTGACTCTTCTAAAGCATAAAAATTACCATAATATGTGTGCAGATATTTAAGAAACATCCTAAGTGAACATACTTGTTTAACTGAAAAACAATGCTAAAGTCAGATATTCTGCTTTGAAAATGTTTTTGTTTTTTTTCATGCCGGAACGCTGTCTTTGTTTAGGTAAATTTAACCTGCACAATGCCAATTTAGCCAATTATAATTCAGCACCCTGGGTTGCCTTGTTGGAAAACAACGTATTTCATTCATTCATTCAGAAAGGCTCTGAAAGCATGCATCCGTGACCGAAAATGCAACCTTTGGTGGACATAGCAGATGTTGAAATGAGACAGATTCAGTTCCACATGAGGTTATTAATTAGCAAATGATATAAATATTACAAACGTAAACAAATGTGTCCTAACAACATGCTTTGTGACAAGATACGCAGTGATGAGCAATTTGGCTGTTTGCACCAGATGAAACACGACAGAAATTTTAACACAGCCATTCAGAGGCACAGAATATGCACTCACTCATGAGACGGTAAGGTTTATAATCTATTTAATACATGTTAACCCTCTTTAACATCATTAAATGTAGATGCTGAATCACTCATATGTGTTTAGTTCTAAAGTTTAATTTCAAACGGTTTATTGTATTTTCAAGATCTGAGGTGAACTATCTGCTGCTGCTTTCAGTATATAGCAATAAATGCCATGTAAAATGGCATTCAAACACACATTGTTAGCATTTAGCACTGAATAAAGCTCACAAGGTTTACCTGAGATGACCATTGTCATAGGTTTCTGTTGTTCAGCTGTGAGAAATAGAAGCCAATTCTAATATATCAATTCGAGGTGTTGGTTAGAACCAAAACTCTTTTTAATATAGAAAATATTCCCTCTATTGCGTGTCATTCCTTTTATTTAGAACACAGTTTAAATTACTCACTCCTGTACTCAATCTGGCAACCTGCACTTGCATTTATTTTGATCCAGGAGTGCAATACCTAGTTCAACCACTGGGTGTCAAACTTACATACTGCACCTTTAACCCTGGAACATTAAAAGTGGAAATCTGCTGCTTAAATCTTAACATGAAAAGTGTGTCCCAAATGGCATACTTATGCACTATTCTACATCATTTTGTAGTATAAATAGTGTAAGTAGTGCATACTGTAAACTCTAAAAATAATAAGTCCACTTTAACTACCCGGACGATGCACTCATTCAACCGGTAAAATTAAGTGTGTAATGATGAACACTTCACACACTCAACGACCGCAGCTTTGCTCACGTAGTGAAAAGGGTCGAGCTATCGGCTGCACATGTTGGATAACTTTATTTATTTTGGATGATGAAAGCAAAATTCTCCTTAATAGAGTTATTACAGTGCCTCCCGGTGGTGAATGTGGTTATACTCATGGCAGGTATTATTTGGTACTTTGGTCATTTATTTAACTGATTTGGCAACCGTCAAACGTCATCAGGGAAACGGTTTTAATTTCCGCTTAGTAAAAAAACATTAGTGTTCCATTTGGGACGACACTATATGCATATACTATGCTGTCGAGTGTGTAGTACAGAGTGCATAAGTGCATAGTGTATAGTGTGCCATTTGGGACGCAGCTAGAGTCTCTGGTTGCCATGTCTAGGATCTTCAGTGGGCAAGATATTTTGACAATTGACTATTTTAAACCACAGAACAAAAAATGAATGTGACATTTAGTGTTAGCCACTAAAGGGGGGATGGTAATATAACAGGGTAAAATGTAACACTATTAGTTTGACAGATCAGATATGAACTGTGGTGCTGTCATTACTATTATTGTGTATATACTCCTCTTCTCCACCAATAGCATAATGCAAGCATGATTGGAGAACTAAGAAAATGGAGAACTAAGAAAAACATATTGCTACTATATAGAGAAAATGATCTTGAAATTGCTTTACAAAGGGAATGATCTCAGGATTAATAAATTTTTAGCATTTAAATAAAAGATGCACCTCCACATCTGCCACCATACTTGCAATGTTTATGAAAGATTTTTCTGACTCATGATCCAATAAAGAATAAAAAACTATTGCACTCCACTTGCTGAACAGATTTATATGTAATTGCAAGATTGTTAATGTTTCACATTTCCAGGTTTCTCAGTAGCGGTGGTCATCATAGTGTCTACTGCTAGACGTGTCATTCGTATAGTTTTGAATGGGGAAAAGTGTAACAGTCAGCCTTACCTTCTCATACAAAAGCCACCTAGTGATTGCTATAGACTGACCATTCTCTGTGGGAGGGGCTCGAACCAGACATAAACTTATGCAGATTTTGTGTGATTCAAACATTTCGAAATTAAACTAAAGAGACAGTTGTTGTTTAATTATATTGTTGTCTTCTTATATAAAATTTTATCATAAGCTTGGCAAGCAATTTTGGAGAATTTTATGTTTCCCCATTCCATGACTGCCCGAGATACGTTTCAAAGATAGCTGCTCAGTGAAATGACTTGCCTTAAAGCATAGGTCTAAAACTAAATTCCTGGAGGGCCGCAGCTCTGCACAGTTTTGCTCCAACCCTGATCAAACAAAGCTGATACAACTAATGAAGGTGTTCATGACTCTTGAACACCTCAATTATTTGGACCAGCTGTTTGATAGATTTGGAGCAAAACTGTGCAGAGCTGAGGCCCTCCAGGAATTGAGTTTGAGACCTATTCCTTTAAGGGTCTTTGGTTAAACTTTGAGTGCAGTGAATGGGTGTCACAGCCAGGGTAGGCTCTACCCACTCACAATCACCTAAAACACCCCGCTCATAGTCACCCCAATCAGCAAGATCCCCCTCATCTAAATTCTGATCACTCACGCACCTGCACTTCATCCCTGCTCATCACTCCAGCTCCAAAAAACCCCTCACCGTCCTTCACTCAGTGTCCGGCCTCGTCGCATATGAGAAGGACAAACACTCATGGGCAGTGAAACCTTATCTGATTAGTTATACTTAAAGAGCTCCTACTATGGGTTCTTGAATGTTACTTTTCATGCAGTGTGTAACACAGCTCTACGTGAAGTCAAATATTCAGCTAAGGCTTAAATCTGAAAGTGCACCGTGTTTAAAACTATTGATTCATCCGTAAAAGAGTCAAATCATAGTGGTTAGAATAAATCGCCGCTGTAAAGAGTCTTTAGCAGTGTTGATGTGATGTCGACCCCCACCCTGCAAATCCAGGAAAATTTAAACCCCCGGCTCCGCCCACAAACACTGTAGAAAGAAAAGGAGGAAGCCATTGTAGCAAATCTCGGCTGAATCATGTCGCAAAGACGCTGCACTCTGAAGTGTGAGGGAAAGTTATTGTTACTTTTTCTTCTCAAACATGAGACTGTGAAGAGTCAATGGTTGAAGTTTATTTATGCAAAAATACCTCAGCATTATAGCCCCAGCCTTGTGCTGTGTTCCTGTCATTTTTCTGATGAGTGCTTCAGCAATCTAAATGCTTACAACAGGGGATTTATCAGCAGTTTGTTAAAGGAAGGATCAGAAAAGACTATAAGGGACTTTGTCAGAGCTTGACAGGAACTTGACAGTACACAGTTCAAAATGGTAAAATGGTTGTCTCCTTGTTTTCTCTAGCTTGCAAATTATGTATTTAATTGTTTTGTTACTTGTAACCGCTTGTAGTGTATCTGGTTAACTCTTTAGATTTTCATATTGCGTCTAAAGACAGGTTGAAAATCTGAAGCATGTCGCTTTGTTTACAGACTTAAATGCGTTTGTGAGCTCTGCTGTTTGTCATTGCTATGGCCACGTCAGCTGTTCCTACACACATCAAGTTTTAAAATAGTTCAGTTTTTGCCACTGTGTGGATTAATACTGAATGTGTGTCACTGTTTTTACTTATGGTGAAGAATAGAGCAATATGCTGATGTTAAACTGCATTGCTTTAATGCACTCCTGCATTGGGCTCACACATCAGCTGTGTCCCAAATGGCACACTATACACTTTGCAGTCATGCACTTTGTACGTATGCACTTACACACTCAACAGCATAATATATGTATGTAGTGTTGTCCCAAATGGAACACTAATGTTTTTTTACTAAGCGGAAATTCAAACCATGTACCTGATGATGTTTGACAGTTGCCAAATTAGTGAAATAAATGACCAAACTACCAAATAATACCTGCCATGAGTACAACCGCATTCTCCATCCGGAGGCACTATAATCACTCTCGTAGGAAAATTTTGCTTTCATAAACCAAAATAAACAAAGTTATCCAACATGTGCACTCATTAGCTCCACTCCTTCCACCGCGTGAGCAAAGCTGCGGTCATTGAGTGCGTGAAGTGTCCATCATTCCACACTTCATTTTTACCGGTTGAATGAGTGCATCATCCGGGTAATTTTTTACTGTAATATTTTTAGAGTTTACAGTGTGAACGCACTACTTACACTATTTATACTACAAAATGACGTAGAATAGTACATAAGTATGCGATTTGGGATGCACCTATACACTCTGACTAATTGTTGATAAGCCGTGCTGGGCATTTATCTCTGTCTCGCGTTAGACTGGGTCATTGGACCAATCAGCGCAGATTAGCATCATGCTAAGGATGGGTTTGGGAACAAATGAATCGCTGAACAAATCATATGGGAGTCGTTGTCACAATTGGGTAAAATTTTGACCTTGCATGCATATCATACTGTTGTGGGAGACCCTCAAAACCAAAATATGACCCTTTTTAATGCATAATTAGGGTTATTTAACAGTTTGTTCCAGTTTATCTCTTTTGTCTGCATCTCTAGTTCTTCCTAGTGTTATTGCCTCCTTGTTGTGTGTTTCCCGATATCTACCATGTTCATATCCATCATCAGTCTCTGATTCCATTCCGTGATCTAATCCACTGCTCATCTACACAAGAGAATAACTTTACTTGTTTACCATATTCCTGTTTCATCTTATTACAATAAACTGTACAGCCCTGGTCTTTGTCCCCTTTCTGTAATAATGGGAGAGTACAACAAATTTTTTTTACAGTCCTATTTGCTGAAATAATAATAGAAAAGTTCAACAATGGTACTACAAAGACTTTTAGAAAAAGGACAAAAATATGTGAGGCTGAAAAAGGCAGCCAGATGAGAGAACATCAAATTTACTTTCCTGCCCATACACGATGCATTACAAACACCTTACATAAGCCATAATTCATTTTTTGAAATTTGATGCAAAGATGATATATAAATACATATAAATATACAAACTTGTTTTATCTAAATATGAAATACTTCCAAGGTTTTAAGATGCTGATGACCGATAAACGTGTCATAAGAGTCTTGTGAAAAGGGTCCATTGTTGCTATCATGTATGAAGCAATCACTGCAAGAATATACAGAAAGTCTGTCTGAAGTAAATGACTGGACAGCAATTTCTGATATAATTTAAAAAAACAGCAGTCAGTTTCAAATAAAATTAGCCACTTATAATACTTTGACCTAAAACAGTTAACCATGAATATTCTAATACAAGACTTAGAAATTGATAACGTTCATTAATAATTTGTTAATTATTAGGATACCTGTGCTGTAAGTGTGATTGTTCTAAAAGAGCTTTGAATGTCATAAGAATAAATGAACTTGGCATAAATGAGCTGTCAAATTGTCAGTCCATTTTTATCACTTGACAGGGTATTATTAAAACAAGAATTATTTTTTTCACAATCTTACTCACAATGCAAATCCAACAATGTGACTTATGTTCATGGGGAAAAAAAGCAAAATACAAACAAATGAGTAAATTTTCTGAGACCAGTGAATCTTTATATTCTGAAACTATGAAATTATTTCCCAATTAACTATTGGAAAATGTGTATTATTATTTTAACATGTTATAGTGTAATAATAATAATAATTACAGCATTCATGAACCTATGCAAGTGTCTGTTTGGTTAACCCTGTATAGCAGGGCTATTCAATTGGCGGCCCGCGGGCCGAACTTGGCCCACGAGACAATTTGTTTCGGCCCTTCAAATAGTGTGACCAAGACATCAAAAATAACTTTAGTTCAGTCGAAAAACGGCCACTATAGTTATGAAGTGACGTGCGTCTGTTCAATACAGCATCTGACATTAAGCAAGTGGCACGAGCAGCCGAAAACATTTGGATACTTAAGCTTAAAGGTTTCTCAACGCCAAGTTTCTGTAGCACGGAACCAAACTGCTGCAACTAAACAAAGTTATGGCACCTGTGTGCTTGTTTAAAGTTCCTAGCTTAAAGCTACATCAATGCTAATACAGACACACACTGGATAAACTATAGCAGCAGACCATTCAAATATTGCGTCTTTTCCGTGCACAAGTTTGTTATTTCTAATATTAGGATATATGCCAATATATATATATATGCGTGCGCAAGCGGAGCCATGCACTCGCGCCTGCCAGACAAACCGAGTAGAAAACATCTCATGTCGTATCGGTGAGAGTTGTGCGTGGCTTTCAGTGCAATGTAAAGAAAGATATGTAAGACGAATTATTACAAATTCTTCAAATGATTATGTATGTATGAACAGATAATAACAACCGTTCATTTAAATACTTACCTAATATAAATCTTAAATTTACATTAGACGTGATAACCGTGAAACCATGATTATTCTTCAGACTATATAATCGTACAACCAAAATCTATAATTGTTGCATCCATAAGTGTTATGCAGTTCAAAACATAACATATGAATGTGTTTGAATGTCGAAAAAGCCTACTTAAGCAATGCACAATGCACTGCTTTTGTTGTC
>CAIGQZ010032813.1:327829-339137 GCA_903798205.1 Danio tinwini
CACCTCTGCAACTGTAGAGATGCACCACTTGGCTTCAATTCTCCTCTGCACCACCGACTTCCATTGCATCTCTGCAACCGTAGAGATGCTTCGCCTAGCTTAAATTCTCCTCTGCACCACTGACTCTATCGCACCTCTGCTGCAGCAGAGACGCTCCGCTGAGCTTATCCTGACATTTCATCACTGTGATTTTTAAGAGTCTCTTTAGCAGAGCTCATACATCCTGCATTAAAACTATTACACCTGTCTCACTTCCCCGTCCGGTCATGGCAGTTAAATACTGCTACGGGAGCACACATAGCATCTGCAACACCAGCAGCCAATACACCACTTTAATTGTAGCAATCACTCCTACCTAAACCTTTTACACTCTGCACCAGTTTCATCTCTGCTCCTGCAAACCCTCTCCTGGTACCATCTTTTTTACATTTTCCATTCAGCAGCCGGTTATGGCTTGATCCATATTGCCTTTTGGGGGGTTCCTCAATACGCGGCTGCTGTCCCGAGCTTATTAAGGCATCTTGGGGAGTTCTCGAGATCTACCTGAGCTCAAACTCCCCTCTCGCCTTGCAAACGGGAGGGATCCCCGGGCTCGAGGATCTTATGAGCTCAGGGCTCTCTCCCGGGACAGCATGCCAAACAAGCTTTATAATCAATCATCAGCTAAGTGTGAACTCTTGAAGTGAAGTTTATTTATAAACTAATTTTGAGAGGATCACGTGCTTATGATTGCTTGCAGCCGGCCCCGCATTATTCAATTCGTGATTCACCATTCAGATGATTCCTAAGCCACTACAAATACCCTAGTTTCCAAATCACAGCTATCTTCATTTTGAAGAATCCCCCCTTCCACCCCTACTCTTCCTCCTTTCCTAGATGGGTGGCACGGTGGCCCAGTGGTTAGCACTGTTGCCTCACAGCAAGAACGTCACTGGTTCTAGTCCTTACCAAGCCAGCCAACGTTTCTGTGTGGAGTTTACATGTTCTCCCCGTGTTCACGTGGGTTTCCTCCGGGTTCCCCGGTTTCCTCCCACCGTCCAAAAACATGCAACTTTAGTTAATTGACTAATCTAAATTGGCAGCATAGACATGCTCCTAGTAAGAAGTTATATCTTATAAGCAATCACTATCTGTTCATTAGCTACTACAGCAGGGGAGTTCTCGAGATCTACCTGAGCTCAAACTCCCCTCTCGCCTTGCAAACGGGAGGGAGCCCCGGGCTCGAGGATCTTATGAGCTCAGGGCTCTCTCCCGGGACAGCATGCCAAACAAGCTTTATAATCAATCATCAGCTAAGTGTGAACTCTTGAAACTGAATTAAACTGAACTGAACTTAAACTCTAATAACTGAACTGATACTGTTACAATTTACTATAATCTTCTATGTGAAGCTGCTTTGACACAATCTACATTGTATAAGCGCTAAACAAATAAATGTGAATTGAATTGAATTCACATAATAAATATTATTAAGTGTCATATCCGTTCCCATCCTCCCCAACACCTACTTTAAACTGTATGTTAAATAAATCCACCTCGTCAGCTATTAATATTTAACAGTGATATTATAGATATACAGATCTACAGCCAAAACAGAAGTTCAAACACAAAATACACAGATGTGTGCTTGTTTTTATGGCTAATGAAGAATACACATGGTGACTGATGGAATCTCCATCAGGTTCTTGGCCTCTTGTTTATTGTCTGTGCTCTACCCCTTTAGATCCACTTCACACATATATAGTGGTTCATAAATCCTCATTGCCTAGTTTCAGCCTTGCCCCATCCCATAGCATTTTTAAGAACTTTTCTTAAAGGCAAATCTCGTAAGCTCTTTACAGTTAAATGGTCAAAAGTTTGGCTCTTTTTAGTTTTTTAAGAAACAATATTTTATATTTTCTATATTTTCTTTCTTCTACGCTCCTGAGAATGATAAATCTCACCTAGAATAGAGTACACAAATGTTAAACATTGTAATATTTACCAGTTGCACAGAGAGATTTGTCCTCTGAGCTATTTTCCTTCCTTTTGGGAAGACATTAGCAAATATGACCACTGAGGGTAGGAAATCAATGGCTCATAATGGATTTGTGCATTGATTGCCACTGGCTGACTAAAACTAGGTGCCCAAAGCACTTTTAGATTAATGCAATAAAGTGAGCAAGGTAATACTGCCACAGAATGCCAGTGGTGGAGATGTGTGCTCTTCTTCTGACTCAAGGCCAACTCTTTTGCAGTGTGAGAATGACTTATTGCTGTCCAACTCAGTGCCAAGTACTGTAAATTCAGAGATGAAAAAGTGATTTAGGACCAGTCTGTTCTACTAATATTCTAAGGCCTTTTTAGGCTATATTATGAAACACTTAAATATATATAATATATAACACTATGTAAGGAAATATGCCACTATGTAAGGGAATCACTAGTCATAGTGTTTTATTAAGAAGAATCCTGAAAAAAAAATATTTTTTTAAATATGTACTCCATATTACTGTATATTATTGTTACATACAGATACTGGCTAAATGAGTAAATAAATGAGCATATATTTTATCATTATTATTTTTATTGGATTTTTTTGTATTATGTGAGAAGAAAAAGACTCTGGAGTGAGAAACTAGTGTGGGAGTGAGATGGTTGCCAAGGGCAACAGTACAGTTTAGTGGTTTAAACCCAAGTCCAATTAAAATCAAGCATTCCAAAGAGCTGTGTAAACTATATATATATATATATAAAGTAA
The DNA here is from genome assembly GCA_903798205.1 of Danio tinwini. Taxonomy (NCBI): domain Eukaryota; kingdom Metazoa; phylum Chordata; class Actinopteri; order Cypriniformes; family Danionidae; genus Danio; species Danio tinwini. The sequence continues at coordinate 330,570 of CAIGQZ010032813.1, forward strand.
AAATGGAATTCTGACATTTTTTAAATTATGTCTTTAACTAAAGATAAACACTGTTCTTTGAAACACTGTTCTTTTTTTTTTTTTCAATGTGATACCTTACGGGATTCAGAAGAATGCATGTCTCATATCTACTTACTGACTTAATTAGTCACACTTTTCAAATTTCCTGTTTTATCACATCCCAAAGATGCTGTACTGAATTGAGATTTGGTAACTGTGGAGGCCAATTAACTTTAATGAACTTACTGTCATATTCAAGAAACCAGTTTGAGATGAGTTGGAGCTTTTTGACAAGATGGGTATGCTGTACATAGTACACTGCACAATTGGTAGTAAGGGGCCCAAAGCGTGCCAAGAAAATATTCCGCAGACCATAACACCATCAGCAGCAGTGTGTACTGTTGATACAAAGAAAAACAGCTCCAAAATAGTTTTCATGTTGTTTTCTGCAATATCTGACCCTACCATAAGACTCATCCGACCAGGCAACCCTTTTTCCAATCTTCTATAGTACTGTGTTGGTGAGCCCATGCAAACTGTAGTCTCGGTTTGAAACCAACAACTCTCAAGCCACTTAAATCACATTTCTTGCCATTTCCAAAGCTTGGACTAAACTTCAGCAGACTGTAGTCTACCACAGGTACTAACCAATATCAACCCTGCTTAGCTTAGAGGTCTTAGGCTAGAAGTCTTGGGCTACAGATCAAGACCTAGGAAAACCAGAGCCATGTTTCCTTTCCTTTCCATGTTGATCTGGGCCAGTCAGCACAGATACGATTTCATCTTCTATAGTGGTGCAAGTAACGGTCCTCTCTGAAATGTAAAACAATCCTTGACAATGCAGGTGTAATGTAAACAGCGATATGGATGATGGTCAGATATTTCTATTTTGGGGACTCTTTTGGTGGCTTACCCACCAATCTGACGGTTGACCAATAATCAATGTTGGGTCATCTGTGAGCTGTCAGGCTAGTATAACAGCTACAGTAGATCATCTTATGTGAGTTCTTCCTCCCCATCCTAAGCTGGGGCTAAGCAAACTTAGCAAGACCATCTCTTCCAAGCATCGCTTCCTTGAATAGTATTAATACAATTGAATAATTGACAGTAAGTTGTATATGACTACCACTGCTTGTGTCCTGGCCAAATCCAGTGTGTCATTGACCCTTACCTATCTTGGCCTCCTAATAATCCCCATTCATTGACTTGGATCTATGTCTATTTCTCATAGCTACTTATAAAGCTGTGCTGTCTACTCTACGATTAGATCCACACTTAGAAATCCAAGAAAAATGATATTTCTCACTATGCATTCTCAAGTGATCTTATGTCCTTGCCTAATTTCATCTTAAACTGCTAAAGTTTTATTCAAATGCAATTCCCAGAACTCAGAAGTGTTCTTGATATTGAGGATGCATTGAATTCAGACTTCAGAGTCGTACTTGCTTGAAGTCGACTAAATAAATGGATTGAAATGCAGCACTCTGTTCACCATTATTTACAGTTCAATTCTTGGAATAGAAAAACAGCCAAACACACCTGAGCATGCATCACAGTGCATTGGCCCTCTAGGGAAAGATTGGAGAAACTCTGATTTTGGGAGTCAACGAAGTGGAGGGAAGTTAATGATTGAATGGCATAAAATTGAGACTGGAACACAGTCCTACAATGCGTTCCAAGTGGGATATATATCACCCTCCGAAGGGGACTTTGGAGTGAAAAAGTCATAGCCACCATATTGAAGTGCTGAAAACTAAACAAAAATAACATAACATAATAAAAACTGATAGATACTTCAGGCCATGATCCTTTGAGCAGGAAAGTTGTTTGGTGTCACACACTGCACTCAGTAAGGAAGGTCTCATCCATTTGCTCTAATCCCTTCAGAGGGACTGTCTGAAGGGATTATTGCAAAGGGATGAGCCCTTCAGAATGGATGATGTGATGTTAGCCATTCAATCGATTCCGACTCTTGGCGATCCCACAGGCTAAGTGCTCTCCTTGCTTCCCGATCCCATACTGCTTCTTTTAGTTGTTTCAATTTGAAGCCAGTGTCTTGGTTGATGGCCTGATTTTTTTTTGCCACTGACCATCCCAAGCATGATTGTTTTTTTTTTCGAATGAACTGGAATGCAGTTCATGCACAAAGTACTTTTCTGATTTTTTCTTCTATTGACAAGTCCAGCTTGACTTCTTTGTTCGCTATTTTTTGCCATCCACAGAATCCATAGGAGTCTCCACAAGCACCAGAGCTCAACCAAACCAATTCTCCTTTTATCTGCCTTTTCACTGTCCAGCTTTCACACACTTACATAAATATAGGGAATACAATCACCTGGATCAGGTTACGTATTATGCCCAGACTGATGTTTCTGCTTTTAAGTGTGGTTTATTTATTAACTAATTTCCAGAGGATAACATGCTTATGATTGATCACGGCTAGTCCCACATTAGCTACTCATATCATGCCATTCAGACAAATTCTAACTCACTATAAATAACCAGAGTTTTTACTCCAGTCATCTTCGTCTTGAAGAATCCCCCCTTCCACCCCTACTCTTTCTCCTTCTCCTAATAGGGCAAGAATGTCACTGGTTCGAGCCCTTACTGGGCCAGTCTGCGTTTGAGTCTGCATGTTCTTCCTGTGCTTGCACGGGTTATCCCAGGGTTCCCCGGTTTCTTCCCACCATCCAAAGACATACAATAAAAGTAAATTGACTAATCCAAAATGGCATTATAGACAACTCTTTGTCAGATTCACAAGCAGGGGAATTATCAAGACCTACCTGAGCTCAAACTACCCTGTCGCCTATTATATTCTGGATATTCTGAGCTCAGGGTTCTCTCTCGGGAGAGCATTCCAAACATGCTTTATAATCAATCATATATCAGGGCACCTTATAATCAGTTCAAGTTTGAACTCTTGAAATAGATGATTCATAGATAGCGTTGCATTTCTTCCCATAGCTACACACCTTTTAATTTCTGAACTGCAATCACATTTCCAATTGACTTGAGAACCCAAAAAAGTGAATTCTTAAACACATTCAATTTCATCACCATCAAGTAAGATATTTATTTTGCCGGTGACCACTGTTGTCATGATCTTGGTCTTCTTGACATTAAGGAAATGGGTAAGTTTTTCATTTTCTCTTTTAATCCTTCTAATAAGATGCTTTATACCATCTTTTGTTTCAGAAAGTAGAGTTGTATCATCCAACATACCGAAGGTTGTTGATATCACTTCCGCCAATCATTACTTTGATTTCTGTTTCATCTACTTACTGATGATCATTTCTGCATATAAGTTAAACAAGATGGGGGACAGAGTGCAGCCTTGACTCACATCCTTCTCAATTTTGAACCATTTTGTTTCTCAACATTGAGCTCTGACTGTCGCTTCTTGATCTTTGTATAATGATCTAATCAACTTTCCTAAATGGGGTGTAACTTCAATTTTGGCAAGCACTTTCCAAAGCTTATTGTCATCAATGCAATGTTTTCTAAAATTTCCAATAAGATCTCTGGTGCCACAGCCTTTTCTAAACCCTGCTTGCACATCAGGCAGCTCTACCTCAACGATTGGGGCTAAGATTGCTTGATGATCTTGAGAAGTATTTTGCTAACATGTGGAATGACAGCAATAGTGTGGTAATTGGAGCAGTTCTTAGCTTTGCCTCTCTTAGAAATTGGCAAACAAATTTACCTCCTCCACTCACTTGGCACAAATTGGCAACAACTGCTAGAAGACTGTCCTTTAACAGTTCCACTGGAATGGTATCTATACCTAGGGCTTTGCTATTGGACAGTGCTTTAGTTGCCTAGATTATTTCCTTCATGAGAATGTCTGGTTTCAGGTTTCAAACTGACCACTTGATTTACCTGTCACGGTAGGGTTAGGGGAAAAAAAGAGCGAGGACCCAGGTGCAGAGTAAGGGATATTTATTATAAATAAAAATAAAACAAAAAGGCAAAGCAAACCACCCCGAGGGGGAAAAACACTAAATCAAACAAATAACAAACAAAACAAAACAAACTGGACTGGGCAGGCTGGCAGGGATCAGGACTGGACCACATCAGGACGAGGATGACAAACAAAGCTGAGACATGGAGAGTAACGAAGATGAACTGGCACAGGACAGCAGACATGAGGAGATTATAAGCAGTGGTAAATCAACACACAAACAGGTGAATCAAATTAACTAATAATGAGTTAACAAGAAGGGTGGGGCTAGACAATAGACTGCAGAGCACATGACAGACACATAAGCACGCGGTGCATGTAAACATACGCCACGTGCTAAACACAACACCAACAGAAGACTGAACGCGAGACACGAGCACAAAATGAATGAAGACACTCACCGTGTACTCACACATGCAGCGTGCATGCTTCATCCCAGCGCCGACCGAAACCGAACCCAACTAGACAGAGACGCTGGGACTGAAACACCACGCTGCAAACAGACAAACAGAAACACCCGGACGAGAGCGTACAATCCTAAACACGCCCAAACCCTACGCGCCCGCATCGAGCTGAACGCGCAGGGTCCAAGCGCGCCCACGATTGGCGCTCATACAGAGACACGCACAATGATAAAACATGACAGGAGTAATGTCAGGACTCCGCCAGCAAAACAAGAATTAACAAGACCAGATTGGCGGAATCATGACATTACCTTGATCACCTTTAGGTTCAGACTTATTGTTGGCAGACAGTTCTTCTGTGTATTCAAGCCATCTGTTTCGAATGCTATATTGATCTTTCCATTCTTTCCATTCTTTGTTCTTAATGGTATCTCTCCACGCGGTGAAGGGTGTGCATGTCTTCTTTACTAGTGCAAAAGTTTTGCTGGTGCAACTCTTCATAAAATGATCTTGTAGTTTTTTGCATCGCTGTTCCCAATGTGATTCCCACACCAAATGTGTGGTGAGTGCCATATGCTTTGGGTGCACAGCAATACACATTAAATGTACTTTATTAATGCATTATTTAACTCATGTCAATATATATAAATGCACAGAGTTAGTGCCCTGTTATTGCCTGATTAGATTTTTGATTAAAGGGGTGGTCCACTATGATATCATATTTTAAACTTTAGTTCATGTGTAATGTAGATGTGCGAACATAAACAACATCTCTGAATGTAATATGCACAAAGTTCAATGCAAAGGGAGAGTTAGCTTAGCAAAGTCTACAGCGAAGATAGTTTGGGGACAAAAAAATACATAATACATCTGGGCTAGTGAGATCACAAACACTTCAGGTTACATGCATTCACCACGCACATACACCCTGTGCAGCAAAGGGGCGTGGCCAGAGGTGGTGTAATGTTATAGCAGAAAAAGCTAAAATGTCGTCCAAATGTTGTTCTGTTTCTGTATTTGTGCTTCCAAAGGAAACAACACAAAGAGAGAAGTGCTTACAGTTTAATTTTAATTATGTTCCAGAGAATTATAAAAAAGATATAGCTTTAGCATTTGACAAAGGACAGCTTCCAGAATCTCTGCCAGTTCGGTGCTGGATTCAGCTAAAAGCTCCTCAAAGAGGGATCTGCTCCAACCATAATAGAAGAAGCTGTGGATTGTGAGCCACAACTTGTAAGTATTTTTATTTGTTAAAATTGATTTATTACATGCATAGTGCCTAGCGGTAAGAGTATGTTGTAGCAAGGACATAAACAAGGATGTAAACCATGGGAAATGCTGTTTGGCACCATTAACAACTTAGCTACAAATGCATATTTATCTGTCAAACCCTTGTAAACAGCCACAATCTTCAGCAGCATGTGCAGCGTCTCTCACTATGCAGCCGATTTCCATGTGTTCTACATCTTAAATAATGAGCTCACAAAAGATATATGAACGTTTCAAATTACTTACACATGCTTATTCCAAATATATGTGAAAGACACTTGTCAGATTTTAATTTAGAGAGCAGCCGTGAGGTTCAGCTGTGTCCTTTTCATTTTCTGTCTGATTCAGGCTCAAATTGATATGGATAACAGCTACTCTGACTGACAGTATTTATAGAGCAGAGGCAAAGCTGACGCTTTTCCTGGTGATGTGGAACCACAGCACATTATGTTAGTTGACCAATCAGAGCCTCCTGAGGGCAGGCGTTTCAGAGGAACTAGGAAATATGACAGTTGTTTTCATGTTAGCTGAGTAGCAGTATATTATTGATATATAATAACGTGATTTTTTTTACAAATGAAGCATGAGCACACATTGCTTTGCATCTTATAAACCCAACCAAGCCTTAAAAATACACTCTAGACCACCCCTTTAAACAACAGGAGTATTTAACACATTTATTTGGTGAGACAGTGTAGTGTTAGTTTTATGGGCTGCATGAAAGTACATTGTCCAAAGAGGAATAAGCAGCACAGGAGAAACAGCACAGTCAATGATTATTAGTTGTGAAGTGCAACATCTATAAATATAGTCAAGTCAGATCGGTACAATAATTGAGAGGCAACGACAGGGAGAAATAGATGGGCTTTTAAGGGCTCTTCAAGAGCTTAATTACAGTTGTTGTGTGATGATGTATTGAGCTAGTCATATGGGCCTGTGCTTCAAAAAGTGATTTAAGTGCTTTAAGCCTAATCTATAAAGCTGTTTTCTGCTTGTATATAGTATATATGACTGCTGCCACAATAGATAGTTATGTTCTATTAAACTGTAAATTTGAAATATATTCATATAGAACAGTTGTTCCCAAGTGCAGTTCTGGATACCCACGTCCCTGTGGTAAGTCCCCAGTTGGAAACCAATGACATAGAAAACTGTTCTTATTACAGTTATTACAGTTAAATATTACAGTTTGTTCATTTATGTATTAATTGTCTTACCATAGTTGAAGAAACATTGACCTGAAGTGATTTTTATTCAGTTGTTATTCATAGAGGTGTTTACATTTATAGAGCAAACAAAGTCTCTCACATATAATGTGAGATATTATAATTCTATAATATTAACTTGTGCACAAAATATTAGGGTTTGATCTGTAATTAAAGATTACTTTAATCCTAAATATATTATTGAAAAGTGCTTTGGCAGAATAAAGGAAGAATTGAACATGAATCTTCTAGTTAAAATAAGTACAAATAAGTCCTCCTCACCCATGAAATATGCGACTGTCTTGCACATCGCAGCTCCAAAGATGAAGTCCTCCAGCAGGCTGGGGATGAGATTAAAGGGTATGCAGAAGATGGCCATCATGAGATCACTAACTGCCAGAGAGAGCAGGAAGGAGTTGGTGACGGTCCGCATTCTCTTGTTTACAATTAGGACCACAATGATCAGAAGGTTCCCAAACACACTCAGGAGAAAGACAAGCGAGTAAAGAATAATCCTCACTGAGTCCATTTCTGAAGAGAGAGGAAAATCCATTTTGGTCAAGGCAATCAATATATTCTTTCATGACACCTTTAATAAAGAAGTGAGCTACATTTTCAAAGGGGGTATGTTTAAAAACATCTTTTGAAACATGTTTACATGTCTTTTACTGCACAAGCTGATGAGTGGTTTTAATGTGTCGTATGATTATGGGTTATGAGAAATGAATGCAGGGGTGTCCGTTTACATGGCATCATCTCCTCATCAAGACAGGAATGATGGAAACGGTTGTGGAAAAAAAGCATATTTTTGATTTCAGATGAGGAATCCGTAAAGTAATCACACTCCCAGGTAGGTGGCTGTCTGTGAATTCCTCGCCTCAGCTTTAAACAATCAATTCACCATCACCGTCACACACTTCAAAGTAATCTCTATGCATTTTTTACCACCTAGCATGTAGGCGATATTGATTATCATTCCCGTTTCTGATCTTGGTTCATCTCTCATACTCCTGAAGTGAAGCCGCGTCATCAATAACACTTTACTTCGACCAGGTGAAAATGAAGCAAATATATTTAATGAACTTTTTTTTTTAATTGGCAGTAACTTCAAAATATTTTCAAGCATACAAGTTGAGGCGATTTGCAATGCTTAATGGTGTTCAACTTTTGCATATGAGAAAGAAGCTGATCAAATATTCAACAGTATAATTGGATTAAATTAAGTAAAGAAACAATTGAAATTTAATTAGTAACTTCAAGTATTGGTTGAAATTTATTTCTGCCAGAGTAAAAACATATATGAAAACGATGACTTATCTATCTACATATTTTCATACTGCACAATTCTAACATTAGGACATTTTCCTGTAAATGTGACTTTGTGATTATTTCTTATTTTAACCCTCAGTTCTTTGTTGCTGTTGTTTGTTTGTTTTGCTGGTGTTTGTTTTGTAGAAACCCTCTCCCAGTGCTTTCAATATGTAGTCATTGCGCCATTGAAATTCTATTGGCCTGAAACATTGCCTTGTCTTGATATATGTAATCTTATTATCCTTACTGTAATATGTAGGATGTGTGCTTTGTATCTTTGTAGGGTATTTATTCATTAAGATCCTCAAAACAATATTATAATACAGACAGACAGACAGACAGACAGACAGACAGACAGACAGACAGACAGATAGATAGATAGATAGATAGATAGATAGATAGATAGATAGATAGA
>CAIGQZ010032813.1:339147-349787 GCA_903798205.1 Danio tinwini
AGATAGATAGATAGATAGATAGATAGATAGATAGATAGATAGATAGATAGATAGATAGAATATGCAAATATATATACATTATGTATTCTGTGACAGAAAATCAGCTTAACAGCTTAACAAAATTGATTTGCATTATGTCATTCTGTTCTTTACTTCTTTCTTTTGGAGATTTTTCATAGCGGAGTTCATAAACATAGCCCTTTGTCCCTGGGCATAAACAGACGAAATTCTGACTATACAGTGGAAACATCAAGAAAGCATAAAATTGACATTTGTGACGCTGTGGCTGCCTTCTCAGTCAGTCACAGTCAGTGGTGTCAGCAACACTACAGTTACAGTTAATACAGTGTCATCCAAATGGCACAGTGTATTGCTCATTCTAATGTTCAGTGTCAGTCTGTGTGTAGTGTCATGGCTGTATCTGTTGTGACAGCTCCTCGTTTTTTTATGTTCCCCTGACAGCTCCTCTGTTCATTTGCTCTGCTAGGAGCAGTACCTGCTCTCACAGAAACAGTACCTACCAAATGTGTCTCCTCGTGCATGTCAGACTTGCTTCAATTCAAATTAAATATGAACTACTGAGTTACAAGTTACAAAGGACTCAAATCAATATAAATGTAGATATTTATGGTTCTGTCATTTTGCTTGGTCTTGTTCCTAGGTTGGTGACAGAATTTATTTTATTTTATTATTATTATTCATCTTTGTATGACCATGTGGCTCTGTTTTGGGTCATGCATTGTTCTTTTCAGGCAGTGTGTTCTGTTTCTGGGTCATGAGGTCTGGATTCTATCCGATCTCTTTTTTCAAATCTTCTTTTAGTCAAATGGTAGTGCACGACATCACAGGACACCTCTTGTCTAGTAGTGTGTGTCATTATTGTTGAGCACATGGTTTTGGATTGTGTTCATGGCCATGTGCTCTTGTACTGTCATTTGGTATCAGCATGTTTATAGTCTGTTTGTGCCATGTGCTCTGATTTCTTTAAATTACCCCAATCGACAGTCCCCAGTCTCATTGTTTTTCACTGCACTGAAGTCATCCTCTGAAATTCATATTTCCATAACACACCATAACTTGGTAACTCATAATTACAACATCTTAAATGTAAAGGCTAATGTTTCTCCAGGTTGTTGCTATCAGAGTGAATAAGTTGACATCCAAAAAAAAATTTATTTGAATGAGCTAAAACAATGCAATTCTTGAGTTTTTTTAGGCTTAAGTTGGTAAAACCGAATAAATTAACCTAATTCTGTCACGATCACCAGCAATCCAGCCTGTGCAGATCGCTGGTAAACACACAGATCACATATGCATACAAATCTGCTGGTAAATGGACTACAAGAACCAGTCATGCACCACAATTCACTAATTGCAAACCTACAGCTGATGCTGCTCAAGTACTGATTACACACACACACATATATACAGCTCACTTAGAGACATTCGTTGCTGAGTCTTCTTGAACTGTAAGGAAATATTACAATGTGTTTTCCTTTGCCTACTCTAGCCTTGTTTTATTGTTTATTGCTGCCTGCTGCCTGCTGACTGACCTCTTGCCTGTTACTTTGACTATGAATGTGGATTGCCTGTATACGTCTTTTTGCTCTTGTGTTGACTGTTGCTTGCCTGACCATTCCATTTAATAAACCCTGCTTTTGGATCTGCTCTCCCTGTTGTCAGCATCCACTTCACATTACGAATTCTTTCATGTTGTCCCTACACAAATCGATAGTGTGGAACCCAGCATTTTTTGTATAAGCCGGAGAGGCTTTATTCTTGGAAAACAAAGACCTAGATGTTCTTAGATCCTGCTTTTTGTGGCAACTTGTTGCAAAACATACAAATTAGATAAAACAACCCCGTTCTCTATTTGAATTTCTTTTTGAAGTGTATTCACTGAACCTGGAACCTGACCCTAGTATTGAACTTTTAGGAGCAGAGGGCAGTTCTTGCAGTAAACACCAAATGCAAGCAATTCTATTGTGTATGTGTATTCCAAAAAAACTCATTCTACAAATGTGGGATTCTGATGCTGTCCCCACCTTTGAAATGTGGGCTAGAGAACTTGGAAACATATACTGTATGTTACACTTAGAAGAACTGAGATTTACAGTTTACAAAGGGACAAACTGTCCATTTTTTTGCAGAAAGACTGAACTGATATAGACTTTTACAAGACTATTGTATGTTAAATTTATTTCATTATTTATTTTAAAATGATCTTATAATTTTTTCATGTCTCTATTGGTTTCATTGCACATGTATACATTGCTTCAATTTTCATTTTGTCCCAGCCAGTTCCATATTATGATTGTAAACGTTTTTTATGTATAATATGCCTTTTATTAAAAAAAACATTTTTACCTTCCTCAAATATTTTGATCAATGTTGATGGGTGGGGTGAGAGGTAGGGTTTTGAGTTTCTTTTTGTAGTAAGCTAAATTGGTAACACTTTATTTTGATGGTCCATTTGAGTATTAGTAGACTGTCTGCTTAATTTCTGTTAATACCGCTGCTAAACAGACATTTAACTGACTATAAGAAACTTTGCAAATACATGTCAATTTACACTAACCCCAACCTAACAGACAACCCCAACCTAATAACCTACTTATAATCTAATGAGAATTAGTTGGCATGTAGATGCAATGTAACTTATATTCAACAAATGGACCATCAAAATTTGACTTTCAAAAAGGTGACTGCAAAATCCACTGTAAAAAATACTTTCAAGGTCCATCTCTTTCTTGTAAGGATTTAGGCAATACTGTATGTATGTAGGTTTTTTCAATGTAAATGAAAATAAGTAAAAAAAAAAACCACAACATTGTTCTCTTTATTAATTCTTTAATTAAATGCAAAGCATTTTTTCTGTGTTTTCAAAGTGCTGTAAATGTAATCATATTAAATTCCACTGTAACTACAAAGAGTTAGCATTTTTTTTGTTTACTTGTAAATATATTGCAAACATTATTATTTAACAAATTGACCATCAATACAGATGCTTCATCTGTTGCATCTGACATGATTTCTGCATGAAGACATGCCCTAACTCACAGCTTAAAGAATATCCAGAATCTACTCAAAACTAGTAAATCCGATCTTTCTGATATCAAATACATTTACCAGTTGCTTTACTGATCTCCCTTATTTTCATCTATTAATATTCTATTAATCTACCTCTGTTTATTTATGCTTATCTATTCTTCTCCTATTGGTTTTCTCCAGGTTTTATTGTTGCGGTGGTTTTGTTGCCTGCGTTGTCTTGCTATGGTGTGTGTGCCACAGTCTGTAAAAGCCCATCTGCACTGTGTGCCCTTTCCTCAACCAACATTAGACATGGGGCATTATTCTTGGTGTGAACAAAGTTTGAATAATACTTCTCGTGCTTGTCCCTGCAAGCGCTGATGCATGCATTTCAATAATGCATCTATATAATGTTTTATTCATTGGTTAGTTCAGCAGCTTTCATCATAAATTCTGCTTAGATTGAAATAATCTACAGGCATTGCCTGTATTAGAGTTAAGAATGGGTGCTTATTCGTTTGATAAATAAATTAAAATTAGTAAATGGGAGTCATCTGCAAGTCTGTGATTTTTATAATGTCACATAATTAGGCTGTGTAAAAGGATTTGCTGTAATTCAAAGCCAATTAAAAATTTAAGCCATTTTATTCGGGCACAGTGCCAAAGTGTAATGTTAGGAGCCTGTGTTCAGTTTCAGTGTCAAAGACAGGAACACAGCCTAAGCACCGAACCATTACGGGAATGCAGTTAGAAAACTATTTTTTCTTACTTAATAAAGAATGAACTCGTTTTTTTTCTCTCTCTTCACTAAAGAAAGCACTATAAAACTTAATAACTGCCCAAAGCAAGACTTCTTCATTTAACCTGTTTGAATTATTTGCTTGTTCACTAAAAGCACAATATCCTGTTCAGCCAATGTATCCTTCTCAGTGCAGAACAACAACAGATTAACACACAACACATTTAAATTGGTCAACACTTCAGTCTTAAATATGAAAGGGCTTTAACATGGCTCTAATCTTATAACCATTCTTCTTAACATATATAGTACAACAAAAAAACATTTCAAAAGATAAGTATTGCCCCAAATAATTAAAAACACATAGTTTATTCTTTCTGCAATGCATGCTTGCAGAATCCCCCAGCTCCTGTATGTTTTAATAATTTAAATGTCAATGTCAGTTGTAATTATATAGCACTATTAAACCCAACCGACCAATGTGCTGCACAATACAAATCACAAAAAAGACCGAAAAATATTACAACTAAAACAAACAATTCTCACTGATAAAATGCCAAATCAAAAAAAGGTAGGGTTTTAACCTAGTAAAAACAGATAGAGATGATACAAATCATACAGAGAGGCTGAGCATTCCACAATCTAGGACCAGCTACTACAAAAGCACGGTCACCCCTGCATTTTAGCCTATATTTAGGGGTGCATAATGATATCTGGTTTGACAAACAAAGAGACCGTCCAGGCTGATGTTCAGTTAATAAATCGGACAGATAAAAAAAAACAACCCTCACTGACAGAGTCCAAAATTTGTCCCATACATGAATGAGCTCATTTGTCCTATTTTGACTGCTATGCCATCATAAATTGTGAAAATAACCCATCAAAAATGCTTTAAGACCAAGCGGAAACCTCTGTTGGCTGTTGCTTCGGTTTGATTTAAATTAGTTTTGGCCAATGCTAACAATGATTTTAAGTCCAACATCCAGCTGTGCAAGAAAACATACTATCTGACATAAGTGATGTCATCTTTCACTACTGACCTACTGTATTGTGGTTAATGTAACCTTTATTTTAAAATCTGGACCTTATTCTTGAAACAAAACATGAGCAATAATAAGATGTGAAACAACAATAATGGCCCATATTAAAACTAATTTGAATACAAATAAGCTATTTTTGTTATCCATTAATTTTCTAATACTTTTTTTACAAGAGAGGCTAGAAAAATCATGAATCTCTACATTATTATTATTATTATTATTATTATTATTATTATTATTATTATGGTATTTTTATAATTTAAAGGGCTGAGGAAAGTTGAATGTGCTGGCCAGTTTGTTATTTGCCTAACAAATGACAATAGACTACAGTTTTAATTTAAAACTTTAACAAATTCCTATTCTTTTCTAATAATATATGATGTAATAAATTTACATTTAAAAATATGTTGTTTTTTTTTTTTACTCTAAACCATTAAGAAATATTTGGGTACATCAAAAACTGTCTCTTTAATGACCATCCGACAAGCTAATCCAGCTAAAAATAGTGATTAAATTGTCACTAAAAAGCTGTTTTTAAATATTATAATTAAAAAGAAAATAAGGTGACAACTGCAAAAAAACTACACTTTTTGAGAAAAAACAACCACCCCTTTGGCTGGCTACGGGCCTGGTGCAAAGAGCGATGTGTGATGTGGTCATGTCTTTTGGTACACGTTAAAATCTTGCAGCAGCATTCTGCAAACAGGATAAAGCTGTCTGACTAATCCCAAAATATAGTGAGTAACAGTATAGTCCAGATGTAGTAAAAGCATGAATTATTTTATCGATTTTTTTCTAGATAAAATAGGTTTTACCTTTGATACTAGTCATTACATTTATCAAATCTGAAGCCATCATCAAAGATTGTTAACCCAAGGTTTCACAGAAGAGGTTTTTTTGCCAAGATTTACTGTAGGAGTCCTAGAAGAATTGTAATTGCAATAGTAAGCAGTGACAAACTATCAAATTTGTTGAAAAAGGATGGAAAAATACATTCTGTGCCTACACGATGGACTTTGTAAGTGGAAAAACTGAATGCTTTACTAGCGAGAAAACAGTTTAACAGACTATCTGCATCGCGAGGATAAAGAATGAGCCTCCTTTATTCGGCCTCTTTACTCTCTTTTTAGGTAACTTTTACTCTTTAACTCCTTTACGTTTGTGGATAAGGAAACAGTGTTGTACACTCCACTGAAGACATCCATACATATTTAATTTTGTTTGTTAAGCGCAAAGATCTGTTTCAAAACTATTTCTAAATTCAGTTCTAATTTCCAGCAAATTAATAAATGAACAATAATAACGAAGTGTGGTCAATAAACAGAAAAGTTAAAGTACAGTTACAGTAAAGTACAGTAGAGTTACAGTAAAGTTGAAGTCAAAATTATTAGCCCCCCCTGAATTGTTAGCCCGTTTATTTTTCCCCCAATTTCTGATTACTGAGAGAGATTTTTTCAACACATTTCTAAACATAATAGTTTTAATAACTTTAATTTCTAATAACTGATTTCTTTTATCTTTGCATGATGACAGTAAATAATATTTTATTAGATATTTTTAAAAACACTTCTATCCAGCTTAAAGTGACATTTAAAGGCTTAGTAAGGTTAATTAGGTTAGGGCAATTAGGCAAGTTATTGTATAATGATGGTTTGTTCTTTAAACTATTGAAAAAATATATTGCTTAAGGGGGCTAATAGTTTTGACCTTAAAATGTTTCTTAAAAAATTTAAAACTTAAAACAAATAAGACTTTCTCCAGAAGAAAAATATTATCAGACACACTGTGAAAATTTCCTTGCTCTGTTAAACATCATTTGTGAAATATATAAAAAAAATAAAAATTCAAAGGGGGGCTAATAACTTCAACTGTATATACAAACACACGTCCTGATCTTATAGCCCATATGCATGTCTCCAAAACCCGCCAGATGGACAAATCTAAACTTGTTTTTATTAAAACAAATATAAATATGCAAATAATAAATAATACTGCAAATAATTTTCCCAGAGATGGGTTGCAGCTGGATGGCATCCGCTGTGCAAAACATACGCTGGATAAGTTGGCGGTTCATTTTGCTGTGGCGACCCCAGATTAATAAAGGGAATAAGCCGAAAAGAAAATGAATGAATGAACTGCTAATAATAATAATAACATAATAATACAAATGCTAATTGTCATGAATAAACTAAAAAAAGCCCTCCCGCACATGAAGCAGACATGGAGGTAGTGTTTTTTTATATCTATGTAATAAGTAATAGTTTTTGTACATTTTAATCCTTTAATTTTTTTTTCATATGTAAAGATGTTTGTGTATTGCTGTACATCCTGTGTGTTTTTAGCAATGTAAAAGCATTTGGGCCCGCATAGGTGCATAACTAACGTGCTCTGTGCTGGACATTAGACCAGCTTTTACTTGGTCAATGGTCTATTTTAGTTTCTCAAAATAGCAACGCACCAACAATGCACCTAAAAAGGTGCTGTATGTAAGTTTTTTTACTCTTCTAAAGCATAAAAAACATAATATGTGTGCAGATATTTAAGAAACATCCCAAGTGAACATACTTGTTTAACTGAAAAACAATGCTGAAGTCAGATATTCTGCTTTGAAAATGTTTTTTCCGTGCCGGAACGCTGTCTTTGTTTAGGTTAATTTAACCTGGACAATGCCAGTTTGGCCAATTATATTTCAGCACTCCGGGTTGCCTTGTTAGAAAACAGCGTATTTCATTCATTCATTCAGAAAGGCTCTAAAAGCATGTGTCCGTGAGCGAAATGCGACGTGTCAGTGGACAGTATCAGATGTCAAAATGAGACAGATTCAGTTCCACATGAGGTTAATAATTAGCAAACGACATAAATATTACGAACGTGAGCAGGTTACTATATAACCGCGTGTCCTAACAACACGCTGTGATGAGATACGCAGTGATGAGCAATTTGGCTGTTTGCACCAGACGAAACACGACAGAAATTTAAATACAGCCTTTCAGAAGCACATAATATGCTCTCACTCACAAAACGGTAAGGTTTATAATCTATTTAATACATGTTTAACCCTCTTTAACATCATTAAATGTAGATGCTGAATCACTCATATGTGTTTAGTTCTAAACTTCAATTTCAAACGGTTTATTTTATTTTCAAGATCTGAGCTGAACTATCTGCTGCTGCTTTCAGTATATAGCAATAAATGTCATGTAAAATGCTTTTAAACTCGCATTGTTAGCATTTAGCACTAAATAAAGCACACAATGTTTACCTGAGGTGATCTGTCATAGGTTTCTGTTGTTCAGCTGTGAGAAATAGAAGCCGTTTCTAATATATCAATTCGAGGTGTTGGTTAGAACCAAAACTCATTTTAATATGGAAAATAATCCTTCTGTCGCGTGTCGTTGCTTTTATTTAGAACACAGTTTAAATCACTCGCTCCTGTACTCAATCTGGCATCCCGGCATGTGTTTATTATGATCCTGGAGTGCAATACCTAGATCAACCACTGGGTGTCAAACTTACAATACTGCACCTTTAACACACCTTCTTTATAGACCGGAAAACCCCTGAGTCCACAAAGTGGTGCAAATGGATTTGCTATTTAAACAACGTGGTGCACAACGTGAAAATTAGGGTTGCGCAACAAAACACTTCTTGCACCTTATTGCGCTGGGTGTATGATAAGGCCCAATGTCAGCGACTAGTAGGCATTATAAATGTTCAGTTTTAGGATGCACACATGAACAGCGATTCCATAGACTTCCTTCTTCTGCTTTTCAGGTTATCTACAGAAATACAGTGCCTACAGAAAATCATCATACTCCTTTGAAATAAATGTTTTATTTGTTATACAGCTTGAAATCAAATCACATTTTAAATAACTTTTCCAGCACTTGAAACATTTTTATAGCCTTCTTCTAACCTTTAATTTTATCCTGAAGGGCTTTTGAAAGCAAGGTATGAGTTTTCACAGGGTATGATGATTTTCTTGGCACTCTAAATTAGCCCTGTTTTGACTCTGCTGCTATGCTGAACCACAGACATTTGTAGCCCCACCCCCAATATAAAAAATTATTTGTGGGGTATTATGAACAGAAACTTTACATACACACTTGGAACATCAGAGACCTGTTTTACATTTTGTAAAAATTGACATAATAACATATGACATAATTAACCTTTAAGAGACCATTAGCAACAACACGGTAGGTGTACATTTTTATGTCTTCATAACACACATTTGAGAAATAAATTCATTACTTGCTCTTAGATACTCATTCCCACCATTTTATTATGCAAGCTTTACACCTAAATCAAAAGAGTATAGTAATATATAGTAATGTAGCCATTCCACAAAGTCATTCTCTCAACTGACTATGGTAGGCAGAGCGTTTGTAGCTTACTTGGACCATGCACCGCTGTAAATTTGCGGTTCACACAAATACTCTAAAATGACTGCTTAAGACTGAAAAGCATATCCCAAAATACTGTGCTTTCTACTCCATCAGGTAGCTGGCAAGAAATGGAGCATCCAATATCAGGATACCAGGAATGGAAAAAGAAACAAGAGAACAGCATGACAGAGAAAACATCCAGTCTGTGGATTATGAGGTGTTATATTACTAGCGTGATCAAAATAAAAGGGAGATAAATGTGTGAAATACTATCAGATAGCAAAATATAAATGTTTACCACACCTTTTTTATTGTGTAAATTAAGAGAGAGAGAGAGAGAGAGAGAGAGAGAGAGAGAGAGAGAGAGAGAGTGAAGTGTTCCTTTCACATATGGAAAAATATCAAGTGGGGTAATGAGTAACTCTCTCTCTGCTCTTCAGGGGTAGTGTATTTTACATTTCAAAAAATCATATTTTTATTCTAAAGTAATGTTATTGCAAGTGTATGGAAACTGTACACAGACATTTGCGATTTTACAATAGCTACACTAAATACTCACATTAAAGGGCACCTATGATGAAAATCATCTTTTGTAAGCTGTTTGGACAGGGCTGTGTGCAGGTATAGTGTGTCCACAGTCATATTGGAGTGATAGAAACACAACAATTCTCTTTTTTTAAATTTCCTGACGTTAAAATAGGATCTAAATCCCTCCCATTTTGAGGCCACTTTTTTAAACAAAAATTGCATGTTTGTAATGAATTACAGCAATTTACTTCAGCTTTACTTTATCACCACATCCGTGTGTCAGTACAATTATAAAAGACGCTTCAATCCTGGTTTGTGGACGTTAAATCAGGTTTATTTTGTACATTAACATAACAGACATATACAGCAGTGGATATTATGGTGTATCCAGTCACATTTGCAGAGCAAAAACAGTACTCTGTGTGTGTCTGCTGTGTGTGTCTGTGCGTGCTTGAAATTCTTCAAGTTCTTACTATTTGCCGCAAACGCTACGTGACATCTGTTTCCTTCATGTCTGTCACTGTGCTGTTTATCTGACGCAACCAAGGCCGAAACTGAGGCACAGTCTGATAGATATGTGGGAACGGTGGGCAGGAAGAACTAGCATTAAAGGCGCAGGCAACAAAAACAGCTACAATGTGTTCAAAGCAGAACATTCTAATGCTTTGAAAGGTATAATAAATAATCGGATGGGTGCATTGAGCTGAAACTTTACAGACACATTTTGAAGACGCAAATGACATGTCTTACATCTTGAAAAAAAGGTTAAACAGGTGCCCTTTAAAAAAATAAAACATCTGTAGATTCTCTGCTAAAATTCAACATTCCCTGATGGTCCAGGCAGGAATATGCTAGTTAGAGCTGATGAATGGATGGATGGATGGATGGATGGATGGATGGATGGATGGATGGATG
>CAIGQZ010032813.1:350534-362983 GCA_903798205.1 Danio tinwini
TGTGTGTGTGTGTGTGTGTGTGTGTGTGTGTGTGTGTGCGTGCGTGCGTGCGTGTGTGTGTGTGTTTGAGGTATTCGCTGATTCCGATGGCCTGAAATACTGAAGAATTTTTAGGATGTTATTTAATTTTTTTTGCAATTGTACAGTATATGTGGTTACACTTAACACATCAAGTCATTCTTAAGAGAATGCCAAATTAGCATGTCACTGTGGAAAATGACGCTAAGAAGAAATGTGTCATGCTTATTTTTTCTTCCTTTACGTTATGGTCATTTATATTATTTTATTAGACCACTCTGGTATTTCTGAACGGCTAGAGACAGAAAAAGATGCTCTTTGCTGCCAGATGGTTTAGTTACGTCATCTACCAAACAGGACCATGTTACACAGCAACACCTTGAACCCTTGGGCATAACCTAGAGCCGTATTTCTCCACTTTGTATATATAATTAGTTTGTTCCAGTCCTATAATTACTATGTCTGATTACTATATATACTCACATTAATTAGGCATAGCAATTATAGGATTGGAGGAAACTAATGTGCATTCCGATGACTCTACTAAGATAGTTGGAGGAATACCGATGATCTAATGTGTGTTTATACAGTATGCAATAAATAGCCCATACACTTATTTCATGTATAAAATGCTGGCAACCCCAATCAAGGGGTTTAAATTGGGTTATAAATTTAATGTAAAACTGGATATTGCATCGATATTGTTTGTCCACATTTTAAACACATTTGGACTGGAATAACAAAATTTGTATATCCAGTTTTTAAATAACCCATTTTTAAGTCTATATGCTTGATGAAATGCAATTTCTTATGAATGCTTATTTCTTATGAATGCATTTTTATACTTTTTTTGTTGAAAACAAATATATGTACTGTATCTACTTGTTCATGTAAACCTGCTCTACATTTTATTATGCTATAATGCCAACTTTCTTCTTTCACACCATAATTAAACCACACTATAAATAAATAAGCATGTCAGATCGCTCACAAATGAGAAGCTAAAGCTAGATAATTTCACCATCTTTTTCAAAGAGCAGAAACACCTGATTGATGAGTCACCAATATGTGGATCCATAAAGGAAGAAAAGATTGTCTGAATTGCTCTAGCAGTTTGATAATCAGAGGTAAGAAACTTGCTAGAGTGTTTCTGCATAAAAATGAAATAAAATGGGGTTCATTTATTCCCAACTGAAAGGTTTTATTAGTTCATCAATGTCAAATTGGATTTCTTAAATTACAAAAATGAACAGATGAAATTTTTGCACTCCGGGTGTCCTTGCAGGCAATTTAATCTTGAGCAAATGGAATTAAATCCAGATAGTTCTTAGAAATAGAATGATGCTGGTCCACACCACAGGTTTTCCTGTTGGCTAAGGTTTTGCATATCCATAGTGATTAGAGAGTGATAGAGCTTATGATGATGCTGATGTGAGTTACATGTATATAAACTGTGTAATTACATTATACATTACTTCTGACAAAGTGCTCAGCGATATCTCTTTTAAATGTATATTTTCTATAGGATGCTTTGCAATAATGTACATACATTAGATCAGTCAGTAGCAAAGCCAAAACTATACCTCATTTAACAAAATAACTTAAGATCATGATTCCAAACATAGTACACCCAAATTAATATAGGAAAAATGTTAAAAATATTAAATAAATTTTTAATAAGAATGAAAAATCAAGAAAAAAGATCAAATCTTGTTGACATTTTGTAGTTTGTATTTTATATTGAGTTGTGAGCTGTGAGAATCTATGGTTATCTCATTATTATCAGGAGGTTGTAGCCAAATCATATAATTATTACTGGGAAAAGAGACTGGAAGATCAGGGTTAGATACTCTCTCACATAAACAGTCTGTATGGCCTACAGTGCTCAGCATATACAAGGACACCTCTCACAAATCTACAGTTGAAGTCAGAATTATTCGCCTCTCTTTTAATTTTTTTTTATTTTCTAAATATTTCCTAAATGATGTTTAACAGAGCAAGGAAATTTTCACAGTATGTCTGATAATATTTTGTCTTCAGGAGAAAGTCTTATGTGTTTTATTTTGGCTAGAATAAAAGCAGTTTAAATTTTTTTTTATTCATTTAAGGGTCAACATTTTTTGCCCCTTTAAGCTCTTTTTTTTTTCGATAGTCTACAGAACAAACCATCATTATACAATAACTTGCCTAATTACCCTAACCTGCCTAGTTAACCTAAATAACCTAGTTAAGCCTTTAAATGTCACTTTAAGCTGTATAGAAGTGTCTTGAAAAATATCTAGTCAAATATTATTTACTGTCGTCATGGCAAAGAGAAAAGAAATCAGTTATTAGAAATGAGTTATTAAAACTATTATGTTTAGAAATGTGTTGAAAAAATCTTCTCTCCGTTAAACAGAAACTGGGGGGAAAAAATAAACAGGGGGGGGGTAATACTTTAGGAGGGCTAATAATTCTGACTTCAACTGTATCTTTTGAATTCATTTTTAATAGAAAGCAATACAATATTGTGTTTGTGCATATACATTAGATTAGTCAGTACTGAAGCCAAATCTGGAGCTTATCTAACAAAATAACTTACGATACCGGTTCAAAAGCTAGTACACCCATATGTGTCTGTTATAGAAAAATATTAAATACAAATTTTAAAAAAAAGAGAAAAAATCTAGAGAAGCAAATAAATGTAAAACTATAGTTAAAATTTTGAATGTTGTATTTTTATTAGTATTTTTTGCAATATTTTGCTTGAATTTAATTGTATTATCTTTCAATTTCTAAATATGTTTGCTGATTAAAATATTATTTTAAATATATCTGTTTAATAAATCTGTTTTGTTTAAATGCACCAAAATACATTACCTATATTCACTGAGAAATGGATAAAAAAAATCATTTTCAAAATGGGTTGTAATGTGCTGAGCAGTGTATATCAAAATTGAAGACTAGAAAATGCTGATAATTAAAAAATAATCAGTAAAAAAATACGTGCAAGACAAAAAAAATTAAATAACACATCAACATTGGCATGCACTGGTTAGTCCTCACCTTTAGGTCGTGAAGGTTTGAATGTCTGCATTATTGACGCATTGCTACAGGTGGCGTTAACTTCCACGCTTAACGCAGAGATGTTCATGCTGGAATTGTCGGGAGTTCTTGAGCATTCCCAACCCGGGATTTGAGTTTTGTTCAGTCTCTGTAAATCCATTTCAGAAAACTTGTAAGAGCCTATGTTATTTCAAAATGAACATAAAGCTATTTTAATGGAAATATTACATTCAATGTGTCCCTTAAAAATATTATACGTTACGCCATGAATTATCTAAAACCTTTTACATATGAATAATATTCTGCGTATCCATTGCTGCTCTTTCACGCGCGTCTGTGAGAAAAAGCCTCGTGCGCGTGAAACTGTTGTAGCTCTGATGAGCGAGTCGCGTGGGTAGACTGTGTTTTAAGAGTGTCAGCACAGAGGGAGGGGTGATTTTAGAATGGGAGGGAGAATTACAAGAGTAACAAGCTCACTTAACAGTTAACAGGCTAGCGGCTTTTGGCTGATGGAATGTATTGGTCCTGAGTCGCCCCCCAGCGGGTGTCTTGTGTTATGCTTAATGATTGCTGATTATTGAAAGGTCTTATGGTAAAAGAAAAAAAGAGAGAAAATGCTAACTTTGCTTCAAGATAACCCGTAACGGGTTCAGACCACTAAACCACAGGGCTTTCATGACATGACGTTTTCATTTTCTTCTTTTGCAGCGACACACTCCTCTGTGTGTGTGTGTGTGTGTGTGTGTGTGTGTGTGTGTGTGTGTGTGTATGTGTGTGTGTGTGTGTGTGTGTTAGAAAGATTTTTTGCTCCCAATGAGTACGAAGAATTTTGTTTTGAAACTGCAAACTATTTCACGTAAAGGTTGGTTTTAGGGGTAAGAGGAACATACGACTGTGTGTGCCAAATGCACTGACATACACACATTTTACAGGTAAATACCCTGTTGTAGGCTAATACATTTTCTAAATGTTTTTAGTGAAATCTAGTGTTTTGAATTTGTTTTATTTTTTTATGTTTGTTTGTAGGGTGGGGTTAGGTTTTAGAAAATAGTTAACCTGATTTAAAAGTAACAGAAGCCAATAGTGATACAGTTTTTGAGGGTTTGGTTCGGGTTAGGTTAAAGTTGAGGGATAAAATATTTAATTGGTTTAGAACAAAAATCATTATGTCTGAGGTAATTACTCATAAAAATGAATAGCTGTATTACTGGAACACACTTGTAAATCACAAAATACAGAAACTGTTCATTAACAGATATTTTTACAGTGTATGAACAAAATCTTAATTGAACATGTTGATAAAAATGTTAATATGGGAGTAAACCAAAAACTAAAATAAAAAAAATATAGACATTCATAATTAACTTTTTTGCTATAGTAATTTCTCTTCCATTTTGCACTGTATCAATATGACTAAGCAGACATGCCTTCAACACCACTTTCGCATCAGGTCATTGCATCTTTGAAAAAGAAACAAGTACAGTAGAACCTTATACAACAAAATAATGTTAATCACCTTAACAAAATTATTTTAAAAAGTGTAGTAGTCTTTAAGATTAAAATGGGTTAGGAGATCAAATTATACAGTTGAGAAATCACTGTACATTAGAGTATAATATAATATAATATAATATAATATAATATAATATAATATAATATAATATAATATATTGGCTACATTTAATAGTAAGTTAAATTAAAATATATAAAACAGAAAATACATTAATGTGACTGGACTTGTCTCTGGATGCCACTGATGCTTTTAAATAATGGCTGTCAGATTTGTTGTTGTTTTGATGGTCGTCTTAGAGAGGTTTTGTTACAGTAGGTGTTGTCAAACAGTTTTTTGGTTGTATGTAAAAACCCTGCCGGGTTGGATGTTGAACCCCCTGCCATTTCCGGCCGCATTCTCTGTCCTTGAAGGCAGAACCAATTTGTCTTTGCTTGATCTGCTGCGCCGACATAGAAAAGACATCAAAAATACAATCAATGATGTAGTCATTCAACATCAGCAACAGCTATTAAAAATAATTTAGCATTTCACCAACCAAACTTATACTACCCCTGCCCGAATATTTGATTTACCCGCAGGATAGTGATGCAGGTCATTAGCACTCCGTATATGGCCAGGAATCCGAAAGCTACCCACAAATTCACATGATTGCTTTGCTGACAAAGATCAGGCCTTTTTTCGGACCTGGCTGTTCACAAACAAACATTTCTAGTCATATAGTATGCTTAATGTAATATGTTAATGTTGTACAATGCTGCAAATTGTCTTTTTTATAGTAACATCAATTCCAAACGTACCTTCAACAAATACAATAGTTTGTGGTGTGTGCTCCACATTCTTAAATGGAGGAGGATAGCTTATGCTGGCCTCACAGGTGTACAGGGCTGTCATATTCAGAGTCACACCAGCCAGGATGAAGCTGGTAGTGTTATCCAAATCAACACTGAATTCAGCAGGGAACTCTCTGTTTGGGCTTTTTTTAATTTTGACGATGGACGTATGATTTATGTTCACATAAATGGAGATGACCTTATTACAGTCTTTATACAATCTGAAGTCCATTTCTGGTGCACTGAGTTTAGGGCAGGCCACTTTAACGGTACTGTTCAGTGCCACGTACTCAGTCAGTGGGAGTTCACCTGCAGCGCAGAGGAATACAAATATTCAAATATAGCTCCATCATATAGGCCTTACAAATCTTACAATTTCTATTGACAATTCTTATCATTTACTTAAATTGTTCCAAACCTGTATGAGTTTCTTCACAAAAAAAAAAAAAAAAAAGATTTCTAAAAGTACTGGTATCAGAATAGTTTGGGGTCAAAAGCAAAACCTAAAAAAATAAAGGTAATGGAGACTTCAGCTTGAAATGGAACTCAGTGGTGACCAGTCATTCAGGAAGTTAACTAGTCTTTTAAAGCATTTGTTTTAACTTTTAAAATCTTTTTTTTTGGTGTCAAGTCTGATTTAGTACAATGTAAATTCATTGTATTCTAAAATATGTTGCATTATTTGTATTTTTGTTTGTCTGTTTTTAGATCAATCATAGACTTTATGTATCCTACAGTATGTTACAATATAACTGCAAAACAATGAAGATATATGATTTTTTCACCTGAAGATAAAAGCACTTTGGGATTTTGAGATTACATTTTTTTCTGTACCTGATGGGATGAACAATTTTATGTTTGATTAATGTGCATGGACATACTGTGTGTGCTGAGATCATTTCACATAGTTTCTTGATTTCAAATTCTTTTATAACTTTCATAGCTGCAGTGTGGAGAAATGTTGTCATAGAGACATGCTTTGGAAACAAAAAAGGAAAGACTGAATCATACTTGTACACCATGATTAATTCTCTCAGCATAGTGTTTTCTGCTGTGAGAATGTTAACACCAACTCAGTGTGCTGTAAAATGAATTAAGAATATTTGTTCCAAAATATATTTTGGTTTAAGCTCTGTATACTTTGTAGCCTCACAAATACAATGTTTGTGCTGATTTACATTTAGTCATTTAGCAGACGATTTTGTCTGAAGCGACTCACAAAAGAGGAGGCATTAGGTGAACTGATTCCATACAATACAGATCAATTAAGATTAATCTGTAGTCATGCAAACGTATCTCTATGGAAAATGTTAAAGTTAACTGTTAATATTTAAATATTAGATAAATTAACTCAAACAAATGGATAAATAGTCTAAAAAAAGATCAATAAAATAGTATTTTTTATAAGTCTTTAAAGGTATTTGAAGCTATAATAATCATTTCTTGTCTGTTAGAATTGCATTACTGAAAACAACTACAATCATAAAAAATGATGTCTGCAAAAGTGTTGCAAACAATTTATGTGTTGGATTTAAACAAACAAATAAACGAACAAATAAAATTTAGTAATGTTCAACTTAATTAGTTTGTTTAAATTCAGCCCAAATAAATTGTTTACAACCACGTAACATAAAAAATGTAGTAAGTCCAAGGAATCATCTTTAAATAGTTTTTTTAGTGTACTGTTGGTTGACATGCCTTTAACACCTCTTTGGCAGCAGATCATCATAGCTTGGAAAAAGGTTGAAACGGTTAGAAATTTATCCTAAAGCTGTTTTTCATCTTTTAATAAAAGAATTACACAGATATGAAAAGATATATTGAGTTGCTGCTTATGGATAATAAGATGTGTGTGCATTCATATAAATATAATGCATTAATGGAACATTGCGAATAGTTAATTAGAATTTAATCTTTTGTAACGCATTAGTTCGGTGACATTCTCATTTTAGTTGTTTATTAGTATGTGTTATGGCTGTTTATTAGTAATTATAAAGCAAGCATTAATGCCTGACCATTTTGTACATCCGTTATCTCATACCTAAACTACAAGCTACAAGGGGAACTACTATTACAACAACTATTTCATTGCTACAAGCATCTTATTAACTATTAAAAAGCAACATATTAGAAATTGATGAGAAGTTTGTTACTGTTGTTAAAGTTTTAACGGTCCTTTAATTTTTACTATTTAATTATTTCACTACCATAACAGGACTTTCAGTGTTTCCATTACCCACACACTGTTTTGCCAGGATGTAAACAAATAAAAGAGCTTACTGTGAACTTTACATAATTCCTTTAAAAGTGATTTTTTATCATTATTATTCAAAACATTTAATTAAAAGGAAATACACTTCAAAATGCTCGCTTGTTGCAATACAAATTTGGGTCAAATATGGACATATCCAGCCATTATGTGTTATAAATCAAATAATTGAAAATTTAACCCAGCAGTTAGGTTTTGAATCCAAATTTAATTTTAAAAAAGACAGATATGCTGTATCATGATTAACAAGTCACATAAATATTTTTCTTTTTCATTCACAGTGCCTTGTTTTGGGGGTGTCAAGCCCCTGTAGGCTTCTCAGATCAAAGCCCATGGCAGTTATAAACCCAAATCTCTGTCACATAAATAAGGGTTTGTAAAAATGGGCTAAAAAGGGGTTGCTAATTTTAACTGTTTTCATTTAAATCATCAATGCACAAATCACTATGCATTTGGTTACATGCACAACATTTAAGAAATATTTGAGATGCAAACAACTTAAGAGAACAGCTGCATAAAACTTGTATACATACCCACTGTATTTTGCAGCTTTAAAGTCAATCACAGAAATCAAGGTCTTACCTTTGCACATGCTCTGTGTTTCAGATAGGGTGCTTTGGAAAAGACAGAGACTTAAGAGGGTCACACATGTCCAGAAAATCTCCATCTGGTGCATTCTAAGTGTTCACACAATGCTGTCAAAAATGGCAAATCCACTGCCTTTCGTTTTGTCACTGTTTTCTATGGCGCACATGTATGGCAAATGTAGGCTTCAGCGAAACACGCGATTGAAACAGGAAGTTTCCATTCTCTTCCTGCAACCTTTGTGGTTGATGTTATTTGCAAGTTTCATAATGCGCGTTTAGTTCAGGGTGTCCTACATAGCATCATACAGCAGCTGGTGTTTCCTCAGTGAGGGGAGGTAAAGGAGACCCTGCAGGGGGTTTCTTGTTTGTTTGAGGAAATGACAGGGAGCTATTTAGGGTTAAACTAGGTTGGTACTTTAGAGTAACAGTGAGATGTATTACATAAAAGAGAGATGGAAAACGAAAAATACAGTCAGCACCTGCGAGGACTCATCACAGAAAGTTAAACATTCTTGATCTGAAAAATAAAATCTTGCATGTATTTGCTTAAAAAATAAGCATTTTTTGACTGAACAGAATGACACATTCTAAAACGGGAAGAAAAATATAATTTAGTAAGATTTAGTAAGAAACAAGGTTTCCTGTTTTGAATCTAAAGCTGAGTGTGCGTCAGCAGCAGTGCACTTTTTTTTTTATCTCTATGGCAACCAAATGAAATAACAGAAACTGTCTTCAACCCACAATACTCATGATGATCTATTTTCATAGTACTTTTCCCTCAATGGAAAGAAAGAGTCTGATCAGTCAAGTTTCCTCTCATATATGAGAACACATGCAAATAATGAGGTTTTTTAGACTTTTATGGACAGTCAAACTGGAACCAGTTTCACGACCCGTACATACACTTTAAATCCAGCTCCTGTATGAACTACGCAAACGTGATAAAATGATAATATGTTTACAGAGCTTCCCATGGGCACGTAATGCTTTCAAACAGAAACAGCTGAACCGTCAGGATATTTAATTCATTATATTCCAGCTCAAATTAACACAAATACATTTTCCTCACAATATGCACGTGATCATGGAAATTCAAAAAATATTTTTTATATTACAAATTATACAACCACAAATCAGAAACAGTTGGGACAGTATGGAAAATACAAATGAAAAAAGAAAGTAGTGATTTCTAAATTTATTTTGAATTATTTCTGTCAGGTCCTGTCTTCTATGTGTGTTTGTTTTCATCATGTGACCTTCCCCATGTGCTCCTTTGTTCCAGTTTCCGCCATTTGTTATTGTTCATCACCTTCACCTGTGTTCATCCCCTGTGTGTAATTATTGTCATCAGGTTCCTGTGTATTTATACCCCTTAGTTTCATTCAGTCTTCATCCCGTATTATCATTTAATGTCTGTTTTCACCCCATGTCCTTTCTGTGTTCATCTATGTACGTCTTATCAATAGATCTATGTGCTTTGATAATCCTGCGATCCTGTGCCTTCCTGTAGTGAACCCAGGCGTTACATAATAGCGGCCCAAAACAGAAAAAGTTTGCGGTGTGTTTTACCCTGTTTTATTTTCATAGTCTTTTTGCCCCCAATGTTTTATTTTCCTCCCCCTCGTGTTTTTTTCCCCATGGATACCATCTACACTCCTGAATTCATCATCCTTATGTAAAGGGGAAAAACAGCCTCAAGGACCATACAAACAGTTTCCTGTTCCAAGCGTTATGATCCAGCTGGTCGGACGACGTGCTATAATTCCAACTTGAACTCCACTTGCAGAGCACGGTCATCTGAAGATGGTCCTCAGGGCAATCTCGCCGCCTATGTGGAGTGGACACTGGCGAGGAACCGATCATCATTCGACGTCAGTGCCACTCCAGACCCAGCAACCAGCCCAACTACCATCTGCATGGAATGTATGCCAGATCCCACCGCAGCTGGAGAGTCACCTGCGATAAGTGAGCCATCGTCAACGAGAGTGACAGAGCGGAACATCACTGAGCAGGAGGAGCTCAACCAGCCGTCTGACCAGGTGTGGGAGCTGGTAACAACGCTAAATGTGGGAGTCCTGGTGGACATTGAGGGACCAAGCGAGAGTCCCGCCCACCTACCCACAGCAGAGGGTGAGCTGGCCCTGGACCCTGAAATGCTGCTCAATGACTTCTGGAGCAAAGTTACAGCCCTCCCGCTGTTCCTGGACAGCCCTCCAGCCCTGTTCATCCCCGAGGACGATCGCTTTAGAGTCATGAGCAGCAACCCACCCTCTTCACCTTCGCTGACATCATCAACCACAACCATTCTGCCTTCTCCAGTATAGCTCACCCTCCAGCCTCATGTGTGGAGGTATCCCTGAGCTCCTCCTTCCCTCCAGCTTCGCCTCGGTCCTCTGTTGGTTTGGCTCCGCCGTGGGTTTCCAGACCTGTGTTGTCACTGTGGTCGGGTGAGCCATCCGCTTCACCTCGGCTCTCCGGGACCTCTATGTCACCTTTGCCCTATGGCTCTCCGTCTCTTCCTTGAGCTCCACCTCCTCATCCCCTGTGTGTAAATTATTGTCATGTTCCTGTGTATTTATACCCCTTAGTTTCATTCAGTCTTTGTCCGGACGTGTTTGATGTCTGTTTTCACCCCATGTCCTTCCTGTGTTCATCCATGTAAGTGTTATCAATAAATCTACATGTTTTGATGATTCCTGCATTCCTGTAGTAAACCCAGTTACAATGTCATTGCAGACAATACAACAAACATTATTTAATGTGTTCCTCGTGATTTATTTTTTTTTTTTATAAATAAACATTTCAGTTTTGGTTCTTGCAACACATTAAAAATAAATATATAGGAGCAATTTAGGGCTAGTAATGAGGTAAATTGCTTGAATAATGATGTGATTTGAAACAGGTGATGTAAACAGGTGATTGTAATTATGATTTGATACAAAAGCAGCATCCTTTAGGAGCAAAGATGGGCCGAGTATTGCCAGTTTGCCAACAAATCCATGAAAAAATTGAAATGTTTAAAAACAATGTTCCTTAAAAGAAGATAGGACAACATTTGGATATTTCACCTTCAACAATGCATGACATAAAAGATTTAAGGAATCTAAAGGAATTTCAGGTTGGTAAAGGACAAGGGTACTAGGATAAGCTAAACTACATTGATCTCCTATCTCTCAGGTGGCACTGCATCAAGAATCGTCATTCATCTACTATAAGCGATATGATGGGTGACTACTTTGGCAAACCTCTGTCAAGTACCACCATACATATACACTGTAAATAAAATCTGTAATTTTACAGTTTATTTCCAGCAACTGGGGTGCTGGGAAAAAAAACATAAAATAACGGCTGTTAAATTACAGACATTTACTGTAAAATAATAGACATTAAATTGCAAAAAATTCCTTAAATTTAAATTCCTGGTAAATTTCTGCAATTTAATCTGTTATTTTACAGTAAATTTTTTATTTTAAAGGGCACCTATGGTGAAAAATCTACTTTTCAAGCTGCTTGGACAGACATATGTGTAGGTATAGTGTATAGACCGTCATATTGGGATGATATAAACACACCCAGTCCCTTTTTTCAATTTAACAACATAAAAACGGTGGACCAATTGGAGCCGTTTTGAGATCGACCGCAACTTGATGTAGGAGTGCGGTCCCCCGCCCACCAATATTGATTGACAGCTGCGTATTAACATGTCTCCATAGTAACGTTTGTAATCATATCCACAAGACAGGACGTGTCCAAATCAACCCTAAATAAAAGGTCTGTTCAGTTTAGAATCATCAATCATCATCAAATGTGATCAAGAGTGAGTTTTACAAGTTTAAAATGTTTTAAAAACAGTTCATGTGTGTAATTAATTACAGCCATTTACTTCAGCTTTACTTCATCAACACAGCCGCGTGTCAGAACAATAATAAAAGACGTTTCAATCCCAGTTTGTGGACGTTAAATCAGGTTTATTTGTACATTAACGTAACAGATATCCATACAGCAGTGGATATTGACTGGATCCTGTCACATTTGCATGCAAAAACAGTGCAAAGCTAAACGCTGTCACGATTGTGGATCTTTCTGTTTTTCTTGCATGTGTGTGTGTGTGTGTGTGTGTGTGTGTGGGAAGTGGGTGTGTCTTGTTTGGGTTATGTTCACCACGTGGTGTGTGTGTGTGTGTGTGT
>CAIGQZ010032813.1:362993-416299 GCA_903798205.1 Danio tinwini
GCTCTCCCCCCTCATTGGGTGTTCGATCACGCTTACCTCTCCACATATATGTTCAGTGTTTTGTAGATAGCGTTATCAGTCCGTTGTTTGTTCACTCCTGTGTCTGCTTCCTGTTAGATGCTCTCGTTTGTCCTGGTGGAGGGTCTGTGCCATAAGCCTGTCTCATTTGGACCTTGTGCACGTCTCCGTTTCATTGATGTTGTTACTACTGCCTGCTCTGAGGACAACATTATCTGTGAGAGACTTCACCCCAAATCCGCTTCTCTAATGAACTTTACCGTGGGTAAAATTGACGATTTCCTTGAGAGCTGCTCCATAGCGCTACCTTTACCTTCCCTTGATAAAGTAAGGTGGCATTTGTTATCAACCTACTGACTGGAAAATCGGCTCTTTGGGGTACTACAGTCTGGGAGCGGAAACTTCCTTGTTGCACTTCTTTTAAGACATTTTCTGATAAACTAAAAACTGTTTTTGATCGAGCAGTTTCAGGCGGAGAGGCGGCGCGGAGGCTTGCTGAACTTCGACAGAACAATCTGAGTGTGGCTGATTTCTCCATTGAATTCCGTACTCTAGCAGCCGAGTGTAAATGGAATGTGGAGGCACAGTGGGATGTATTTTTTCATAGACTAGCGGATTATATAAAGGATGAGATTTACGCTATGGATTTACTGAAGACCTTAAATGGACTCATTGAGTTAGCCATCAGAGTGGACACTCGACTGCAGCAGAGAGGAATTCACAAAGAGCGACATACACCACACCTACCAACACAGACTCTTTTTGCTTTAACAGCTCCTAAAATCAACTCACTCGACCGCGAGGACGATCCCATGCAGATAGGCAGAGCTCGTCTTTCTGGAGAGGAGAGATGTCGACGTCGAGCAGCAGGGCTGTGCATGTACTGTGGAGGAGCTGGGCATTTTTTGGCTCGTTGTACAGTGAAACGCAAGCGTCCGGTCAGGGGTAAGAGTTTGAGGGTTGGTGAGGCCATTTTAAACGAACCCTCTTCAGACAGCACTACTTTACCCATAAGACTTTGCACTGAATCTGATGTTCATGACTGTATAGCGCTCGTTGAATCCAGAGCTGAAGGAAATTTCATTGATTCTAGATTGCTTATAAGCTGAAAATTCCTGTAATTCCTCTTTCTTTACCTATTGCTGTTCACTCACTTAGCGGTATTTCTCTTTCTACTATTACACATTCCACGGGTGCTATCAAACTCATCACTTCTGGTAATCACTCTGAAACTATTACTTTTTTTAACAGAAACGCTCGCTACTCCTGTGATCCTTGGCCATCCTTGGTTGGTTTTGCATAAACCCCATATTAATTGGGGTTTTAATTATTTGTTTTCTTGGAGCGAGAGTTGTCATGAGTCCTGTCTATTGTCTGCGTGTTCTGTTGTGTCTCGTTCAGGATGAACAGATGGATCTATCAAACGTGTCTCGTGAGTACCTTGACCTGAAGGGAGTGTTCAGTAAGTCCCAGGCTGCATCTTTTCCTCCGCATCATCCCCATGACTGTGCCATAGATCTATTGCCAGGTTCGTCTCCGCCTAAGGGCAAACTATACTCGCTTTCTGCTCCAGAAAGGGAGGCCATAGAGAAATATATTTCTGATTCTCTGGCAGCTAAGATCATCTCTCCCTCTTCTTCACCGGTGGGGGCGAGATTTTTTTTGTGAAAAAGAAAAATGGTTCCCTTCGTCCCTGCATTGACTATCAGGGGCTGAACAACATCACGGTAAAGAATACTTATCCTTTGCTGTTGATGTCTTCAGCCTTTGAGCGTCTGCAGGGGGCAAAATTTGTCACAAAACTAGATCTCCGCAATGCTTATCATTTGGTCCGCATA
Source organism: Danio tinwini (assembly GCA_903798205.1). Taxonomy (NCBI): domain Eukaryota; kingdom Metazoa; phylum Chordata; class Actinopteri; order Cypriniformes; family Danionidae; genus Danio; species Danio tinwini. The sequence continues at coordinate 364,850 of CAIGQZ010032813.1, forward strand.
AGGGGGGGGGGGGGGGGGGGTTGAGTGGAAAACGGTGTTTAACACCCCTAGAGGGCATTTTGAGTACTGCGTTCTGCCCTTCGGTCTTTTCAACACTCCGGCTGTTTTTCAGGCACTCGTCAATGACGTGTTATGATAGATATGATAGATCAGTTTATTTATGTCTACCTGGACGACATTCTGATGTTTTCTCATTCTCTCCAGGAACATGTTCAGCATGTCAGACGAGTGCTCAGAGGCTGTTAGAGAATAGTCTTTATGTCTTATATTCACAATTTCGGCCAGCTCGCCGCACCTCTGACTGCCTTGACCTCTTCCAAAGACGTTGTTCAGGTGGTCGAGCGTGGCTAAGGCGCGTTCTCGAAACTAAAAAGCTGCTTCATTTCAGCTCCCATCCTTATAGCCCCTAATCCCTCCCGGTAGTTTGTGGTGGAGGTCGATGCATCAGAGGTGGGGGTCGGAGGCATCCTGTCCCAGCGCTCCTCCTCGGATGGCAAGGTCCACCTGTGCGCGTTTTACTCCCATCGATTATCAACAGCAGAGAGAAATTATGATATTGGTAATCGTGAGTTGTTGGCAGTCAAGCTCGCTTTGGAGGAGTGGCGTCACTGGTTAGAAGGGTCGGGGGTCCCTTTTATTGTTTGGACCGATCACAAGAATCTGGAATACATCAGAACCGCTAAAAGATTAAACTCTAGGCAGGCTCGGTGGGCATTATTTTTCGGTCGGTTTAATTTTACCATCTATTATCGACCAGGTTCTAAGAACATCAAACCTGACGCGTTACCCTGTCTTTTTGATTTTTCGGAGCGCGCATCGTCACCCGACCCCATTGTCCCACAGAAGATTTTTGTTTCCAGCATGACATGGAAGATCGAGTCGAAGGTTCGCGCAGCCTCGGAATGGGTAATGCCCCCGATCGCATTCATGGCCTCCCGACGAACGTGGTTTCTGACCGAGGTCCTCAGTTTGTGTCCAAATTTTGGAGAGAATTTTGTAGGTTATTGGGGGCCACTGTTAGTCTTTCATCTGGGTTTCATCCCCAGAGTAACGGTCAGATCTTGAACGCACATTGCTATGTTTGGTGTCTCAGAATTCCGCTTCCTGGAGCCAGCAGCTCACATCGGTTGAGTACGCACACGGAGGGGACGGAGGGGACGAGGATTCCAGTACTTTGTGGACTGGGAAGGTTACGGTCCTGAGGAGAGAAGTTGGGTTCCTGCTGGGGACATATTGGATCACTCTCGTATCGATGATTACAATTGCCAGGTAGACTCTTCTGGGAGCGCCATGAGGCGCTCCTAGGAGAGGGGGTACTGTCACTGTTGTGGATCTTTCTGTTTTTCTTGCATGTGTATGTGTGTGTGTGGGGGGGGGGGGGGGGGGGGGTCTTGTGGGTGTTATCTTCATCGCGTGGCGTGTGTGTGTATGTGTGTTTACATTCATCAGCTGGGTGGTCACGTGTTTTGTCACCACTCACAGCACACAGGTGGATGCTATCAGTCACAGCTGTTGTGCGTTCCGCGCACTATATATGTTCAGTGTTTTGTAAATAGCGTTATCAGTCCATTGTTTGTTCACTCCTGTGTCTGCTTCCTGTTAGATGCTCTCGTTCGTCCTGGTGGAGGGTCTGTGCCATAAGCCTGTCTCATTTGGACCTTGTGCACATCTCTGTTTCATTGATGTTGTTACTACTGCCTGCTCTGAGGACAACATTATCTGTGAGAGACTTCATCCCAAACCCGCTACTCTAATGAACTTTACCGTGGGTAAAATTGACGATTTCCCTGAGAGCTGCTCCATAGCGCTACCTTTCCCTTCCCTCGATATCTGGTGAGATATCCATGAGAGACTGCTATACGACGGTGGTTCACGGATGAACTTTCACCGCTGTTTGGCGTGTCGTATTCTGGTGTGAGCATCCTTGCCCTACACTATATCTGGTGAGATCAATACCAGTTGTGACTTTAAATAAATCATCTTGTTTTCACTTGCATTTGGGTCTCCTGTGTATATCTTTTTGACAAACACGCGCACTGTATGTATGTGCGTGTGTGTCTGCGCTGTGTGTGTGTGCCTGTGTGTGTGCGTGAACTTTGTAACGACATCGTGTGTGACTCATCCTGCAGCTCCACACAACAAATGCACCAAATAATCATTGATAAAGCTCTTACTGTAGTTTTTGTCACAAACGTTACGTGAGATCTGCTTCCTTTATGTCTGTGTCAGTTGTCTGAGGCAGCCGAGGGCGGAGACTGAGGCACGCGCGGCAGGCACGTGGAAACGGTGGGTGGGGAGGACTAGCCTTAAAGGCGCAGTACACAAAAACAGCAAAAATCTATTGAGAGCTATAAAACACCATCTAGTGAAAGCTATAATAAATAATCTGATGGGTGTTTTGAGCTGAAACTTTACAGACACATTCTGGGGACACAAAAGACTTATATTAAATCTGGAAAAAGGGGTAACCTAGGTGCCCTTTAACAGCCGTTATCTTACGTTTTTTTCTGGCACCCCAGCTGCCGGAAAAAAACAGTAAAATTGCTGATTTTTTTTACAGTGTAGTTACATCCACAAATGTCAGTTATAACTGCACTGTGCTAAATGGAAGCCCTATGTTAACACTGTGCAGAAGCGCCGTTGACTTCTCTGGGCTCCGAGGCATCTGGGATGAACCATGACAAAGTATAAATGTGTACTGTGGTCAGATGAATTAATATTTCAGTTATTTATTTAGGAGAAATGGATGGTGTACTCTGGACCACAGAAGAAATGGATCATCCAGACTGTTACCAGCAACAAGTTCAAAATCATGGTATCGGGTTGTGTCAATGCCCATGGCAAAGATAACTTGCACTTCTGTGATGACACCATTGATGCTAAAAAGTGCATACAAATTTTGGTGCACAATATGCTGCCTTCTTTTCCAGGGACACCCATGCCCATTTTAACAAAACAAAGCAAAACCACATTCTGCACACATTGCAAAGTCCTGGCTGCAGAGAAAGAGGATACAGGTGCATGACTAGCCTGCCTACACTCCCGATTTGTCTCCAATAGAGAATGTGTGGCCCATTTTGAAGCCCCGTACTGTTGCCCACCTGTTGCTTTACTGTTCCAACTTTTTTAAAATGTGTTGCAAGAATTAACATTGGAATGTGTTTATTTTGAAAAAACAAACAAACAAACAGTAAAAATCACAAGGAATAATGTTTGTTGTATTGTCTGCAATGAAATATAAGTCAAAGTAAATTTAGAAATCACTACATATTATTTGCGTTCTCCATACTGTCTCAACTTTTTCTGATTTGGGGTTGCATATCTTTTTATTTATTTACTTTTTAAGTAATATTTTAAGCTGTTTTTGTTTGTTTGTTTTGGAGAGTATTTGGTACTTATTAGCATATTAACAGTAAAATTAATTAACAGTACTTTTTTAATTACACAAAAACACACTTCAAAGATTATATAAATTAAATATAAGTTGTTTTTGGATATTGGTGAGGTAGCCTTAATTTCTGCCATAATGCTGGTAAGAGAAAAAATGGCAGTTTCAGTTTTAGAAAGGGATTTATCCAGCAGAGGGAGGTGGAGATCCATTTATATTTTTTTAGATGCAGTCAACTGTTCCTGTTACAACCTGTTATGTATATCCTGTAAATATATATTTCCAATATAGAAAATCATTACTCACATTACACCCTGCTTTCAAAAGACCTTTGGGATAAAGCTGCAGAAAGGCACAGGTTAAGAGAAGGTTATTGTTCATCAACCACACTGTTTATTACAGAAAATAAATTGAAACATTTGCTAATTTGAATGTTATTTCATAAAGGTAAAATTATTTAAAGATGTCCCATTGGCCCCTGCTCAGGTCCTCTATCCATCAACCTTCTATTTAAAGGGATAGTTCACCCAGAAATAAAAGTTTACTCACTATTTATTCAACCTTGTGATGTAAACATTGTTTTCTTATGTTAAACACAAAAGAAGATATTTCAAAGAAAGCTAAAAAACTAACCATTAACAGATACTAAAGTCAATGGTTACAGGTTTTTAGCTTTCTTCAAAAGATCTTATTTTGTGTTTAACATAAGAAAGTCTAATATGTTGTAAACAAGGAAAGGGTGGGCAAATTGTTCATTTTTTTGGTAAACTATCATTTTAACTGACCATATTTTCATTAAAAACATTTAGTTTTTGTCCCTATAATGTCCCCCAAACTCCCAATTGTATTGCGAAAAAAAACAACATAAAAAAACACTGATGTGTACCCAAATCCTTAATTATCAAACAGACACAACAAACCTTTACATTCAACATATTAAGGATTGTCAAGGATTACTATATTTACAAGAGACATATATAAGACAAATTTCATGACACAATTTTATATGCCTAAATATCAGTGTCGATAATAAGATTAAATCACAATAAATGTGCCAACTGTGACTATAACGTCTGATGTACTTTAATCTCTGTAACCACAGAACACTTCGTAGAAAGGTATTCAACATATAGAACAAATAGGAATGCCTTTAAAACTGCATTTGTGTTCTATTTTCAACATTTTTGTAAAGGTCCTGCTTGTCTATAATTGTAAGAATTTTGTTTAATTGTTTATACACTGTGTGTGTGTGTGTGTGTGTGTGTGTGTGTGTGTGTGTGTGTGTGTGTGTGTGTGTGTGTGTGTGTGTGTGTGTGTGTGTGTGTGTGTGTGTGTGTGTTTGTTTTGTTTTTTTTATGTTTATTTTAATATTATTATTATTTACCTTCTATCACCCTTGCATTATATTGTTTGTTATATTGTCATGTTGTTTAAAGAATAATAATAATAAAAAACGGGTAAAAAGATGCGCATTTGTGGCTTTTTCCGACAGGGGGAGACCTTGCTACACTTTTTCTTAGCGATGCTTCGTTAGGAACTTGCATGAAATATATTTTTACATGAAAAAAAAATCTACCATTCGTCACTAAAATTAATTAATATATATATAAAAATCAGAACATTTATCCAAAACGGGTCAGAACCTTTTTTTTTTACAGTCTACGGTCAGAGCAGCAATAAAAACAAGAGATTCCAGTCCCATAATAATATGTGCACATGTGCTGCCCGTTGTCCTCTTGCACCAGTAGCTGCCTGCTGGTGCGCCCGTGTGGGGCGAGGGAAGATCCACGCACCTCCTTTTGATGGGCTGATTGGTCGAGCGCTGAATCTGGGCAGGACAGGAAACGGGACGCGAGGAACGCTCAGCAATCTCCGTTCTCCGGGAGAGAGAATGGGAGAGGAAACCGAAATGTGTTTATAGGAGACTAAACAAACTGGATCAAGCGCATGAATATTTTACCTTTGTAGTAAAAAAAAACCACACTGTTCACCACCAGGAACGTTGGATATTTACATTTATTACTCTTATAAAATATTTGTTGGCTGTTTTGTTACATTGAAGATCTCGTCGTCTGGGTAAGTGGCTTCTATTAACTCATCTTTCTGATGTTTGATACATTACTCTTACATATGCTCCAACTTGTGCGGCGTTCTGTTAAAGTGGATTTACGGCCAGATAGGCTTGGGATCGGTAAGGAAAGTGACTCAGTTACTGTCTGCTGTTATTGTTAGTCCTTATGAGAAAACTGGCTGGACAAAAAGGCACGGAGGGTGTTAAAGAAAGGGGTCGAATTCATCTTTGTCATTTGACAATGGGACAATATCTACCACGTGCACAAATAGCTTTCCATCATCAGTCAATGAATTCCCTGAGTTTGGTTGGCAACATTTGGCTTCGTTTCCAGTCTAAGAACAACCATGTTAACGTTATTTCTGGGTGTGTTGCCGAGCTTATTTGACGTGAATGTGACAAGCGGATGATTTCGTTATCGGTATATCGTTTTAATAATTATTACCCTGATACATTTTACTCCCCAACAACACCAGAGAAAGTAGTCACGTGTTCACGCAGCGCTGTTGGATGTTGGCTTGATCCTGGGTGTGTTCAAAACATAACGCCCATACATTTCATGCCATCTTCAATCCACGTTTATGAAGGGAGTTTTTGTTGTTGTTTTTCCTTTCCCACGTTTTTTATGTTCCCATCTCTGCTCTTTAAAACGAATATCATTTGAGACCATTGTCAGCTTGGTGGTCTCCACCCATTCGAGCCCAAAAGCTAGCATTCTGGATAATGAACCAACTGATAATCATAAAGGGTTCATGAATGAAAAACATCAGTTTGTTGATGTGACTGCGGAGGAAGGGCAGGCTGTATAAAGATTTCCTGCATGTTTGATCGTTTTTTATTTGCATGTCGCGTGCGCTCTAGGCCATGCTGTCCAGTCTGTTCATTGTCCTGCTACAGTCTCCCCGGTCATAAATGTTATTGTCACGCGTCCTTTTCCAAAAGCTATCCAATACCACTTTTAATGCTATTTTCCCCTCGTGTTTACGAATGGTTGTTTTGTAGGCACTACGTTGCGTTCATTAAGGTTAAAGTGAGTGTTAAAATGCAATAATCTTGTCACTGAATTTGTGGTGAAATAAGAGCACGGTAGGCAAGTAGAAATTACAATATTACATGTCATTTATTGGTATCGCACTTTCAAAATGTTGTTTTTCTCTGACACAACTTACTTTAATAGTCTTCCATGGCTTATGAAGATGAACTTGAAAGTTCTAAGATATTTTTGTATAATCTATAGTTTGTCTGTAATGTACCAAAATTGTAAATTTATTACATTTTATTTCACAAGAATGTTATCACTGTTCCTACTTAAAGATCTAATTTTAATACAATGTCACAAATGTGTATTAATAACAAAAAGAAAAACCCTGTAAGCTCCAAGTGTATTTGGTGTATAGAGCAGCTACCCCATGTTGGACAAATGACTATAAAGTGTGTGACTTGTGTAAATCTCAGATCTGCTTATAAAAATTTCCTTGACTTTTATTTCTGCTGAAAGGTTGAATCACGGGAACTTATTTTCTATTATATGTTCTAGTGCCACTTATCCAATTTCTTCACACTGTGTGCTCTTTTATCTGCTCTAGTTGTTTTCTGTTAGAGGTTGTCATCTACTAGCTAAAGGGTGGAAAGTAGTGGGATGTAGTGAGTAAATTGCTGACCTGAAGAAAATGAGCACTCCGTTAATGATTTAACCGTTTTCCTCTCTTCCTTGTACACTGCCAGGTAGAGAAGGAAATGCGGGGTCCTCTGGGCATGAGAGTGGACAAAGCAGTGTGTATGAGAAAAGCAGCTGTTGCTAATACATCTCAGTGAGGCAAAGATCATTCTCTGTGAAATGAGTTTACAGCTAATCACACATATAGGGAAGATAATCCAGCTATGCAAGAGGAAATGTTCTATACATTAAATCATCTTCAGGCGCTGACTACATTTGTTGATTGATTGATTTGATTTCTGGTTTGTGGATTTTACTGGTTTTGTTTAATTGAGATTTCGTTTTAGTCTCCTAAGAAGTATAACATTTAGCAAATACTGTAGATACTTTGAGTTGGATCCCAGGTCAGTACAATTTTCTTTCTCTCAAGAGCTGGGGCCACACAAAAGACTCAGATGTTAGTTGGTGTTATTTTACCAAAGCTCCCCCTCTGAGAAGGGGGCAGACCTTCAAAGAGAACAGTAACCCTCCGTGAAACACAGTCACCAGGGAAAGTGAAACCAGATAGGCCCTTAGCAGCTGTAAGGACCCGCAGTGGAGCACCTGGAGGACAGCAAATGCCCTGCTGTTGGTATAAATGCTTGGCACCAATCATCAGGTGCAGCTTTCTCTCGCTTGGCTTACCCGAGCAAGACTCTTTACACAACTTCCTCTGATTTACCCAAGGCCTAACTGATAAATAGACAAAGTGAGACTAATTTATCAAGAAGTAGGCCTGTGTGATTTGGGGAAAATATCTGATTGTGATAATTTATTTATTTTTTTTTTTGTGTGTGTTTTTTTTGACAGATATTTCGATTTGATTTTGCGATTCAATTTTGAAGTCAAGCTTCAGCTCAATAATCTGTATCGTAGCTTCTCACTGCTAAACTGCAGTGAGTGTCAGTTAAAAAAGGAACTGAAACGATATTAACTAACTTAAACATTTCTTCAGATTTGTTTTTAAATATTCAGAAATGAATCACTCACAAATAAAACGACCTTACCTTTCTGTAAACAAGTTGAACTCTAATTAGAGAGATAGTGTAGCTTATTACAAAAAAAATAATAATTATAATAATAATACAGAACACCCAGCAAACATGTCTGAAACAACTCTGAAATTGTACTTTGCTGTTGCTTGCTACTAGATTGAGTGTCACTCACTGGCAATACTTTCAGTTGACTTTTTAGCAAGACACTCCTCATTTGCGATTTCGATTAATCGCACAGCCCTAGCAAGGAGTGAACAGAAAATAGACTTTATAATAGTAACATTCATTGTTAACATTCCATGTTAAGATTTACTATCAACTAATAAAACAAATTAGCTTTTTGTGTAGAATACAGGTTTATTTATTTAACGCTAATTGTAATCTGTCATATGTTTAACACAGACTACAATACACATTCATCCTCATTAACTGATCTGAGTCATTACAAATCATGGAATCAGCAAAAAATGCATGTAACAAAATATACCATAACACTTATTCTTACTGTTATTGTAGTTTTGCTTTTTCAATATGTACATATGAATCAGACTATAGTTGATGTCTCTGCAATGAAGCTTGAAGACATTTGTGAGGTTTTTAATCCTTCAGATATTTAATTATGAAAAGGTCCATGTAGGGCTGCACGGTATTGGAAAAAAAACTGACATTGCAGTTTTTATTTATTTTATTTATTTTTTTCTTCTGCGATATACATTGCGATATGAATATAGTTTCACAAGATGACTATATTTGCAAATAATAGGGGAGTCAATCTGCATAAAATTAATTAAAGAAGAAATAAACCGCAGTCTTCTATATTGAAGTATATAGAAGATGGAGTCAAACAGTTTAGAACTAATATGTAAAATAACACTGAATGCAGTCTTTAGTGTATTAAATAACTAAACACAATTAATCTTCATTAAAGTAAAAACTAATTTTTTTGTGCCCAAATGATTTAAAATCACTATAAATCGTACAGTCACAGGTCTTAAAACACATCCAAATAAACGTCTTTCATATTATTAGATTAAATTTAAACTTTGTTCTGTATGTTTTCTGGTTAATTATAATCCCAATTTGCAGATCTTGCGATATGTCTGTTGCAGATTCACAGATTGCTTTCGATGCTGAAACAATATATTGTGCAGCCCTAGTTTCATGTATATTTGGACAGACTCACAGGTTCACAATGCAAAACCCCTAGTAGATTATAACTGTGCATATAATCTTACTTGCATCTTAAAACCCTTCTAAAGCCTCTTAACAACCAAGTTAAAAGTTACCTGTGCCCAGAAATCAGTGTAAAGATGCATTGTTGTAAAAAAAGATTGAATTATGCTTGCTCTGACCAACCTGATCCCCTAGTATCAAAGTATGCAGGTGTAATTACTTCACTATCAGCCTGGATTTTTATATGGCTCCAGAGAAGCTTATATTGTACAAACTGAAATACTAGAGAGTAGATACTGTAAACTTCAGTATTTGTCCCAAGGAAAATCTTTGTTAAACTTGCTAGTCTGGCAAGAACATATTAAGTGGCTCATTGCCCAGATTCTGAACTTTCCTTCTTTCCTTCCATCTGTGTCCCGAAGATGGTTGACCCCTCGTGACACTCACTGTGATCTCACCATGACGAAAGCTTTAATTCATCCAGCTGGAAATGATATCATCTAATGGTCTGCCCTTCCATCAAAATACAGTTGTCTTATTCTATAGATCTTGTTCATTGAGCGCAAAAATACCAAGCCACTTTACTAACATCCACTTACAGAAAGTAAAAATGAAGTGGAATGTTGATGAAACTTGGAAACTGCTACAGATTAATAGAATGAACATGCAAATCATCCCCAACTATTATCAGTAACGTCATTTTCTAACAGCTTACTGATTTTCAGCATAACTATGAAATTGCATGCAAGTCATTTCTTTTGCTCTTTATAATAAATTGATGTGTGTGTATATATATATATATATATATATATATATATATATATATATATATATCGCATGGACCGCTGCATTTGTATGGGGAAATGAATAACAGGTTGTAAATACAGTTTAACTGAGAGGTCTAAAAGTTTTTTTTCCTAAGGTGAGAGATTGTTTTGTTCCAAGTATTAATAATTGCATTAGAATGATATTTCAACGTCTTATCAAAGCTATATTTCAACGTCTTATCTGACCACAGAGGCCTAATTACAAGACTTTTTCATCCACTTGAACAGCAGGGTTGAAAACTAAGTATTTTTCCCACTGGACCAGTGGTTCAGATTTTTACCTGCCCTGCCAAAATTTTCACTGGTCCAACCAAAAAAAAAGTTTATAGCTATTTCTTAGCCACATATTTTAAATAAGGTGTCAAGAGCCAAACATAATTCACTTTCATTTTCACTTCTCAACAGATGAAAATGACCTGTGTTAAAATGGAGAAAAACGTCTTGAATAACACTGACGAGAAACGTGAGCGAAAAGTAGGGGTGTAACGGATCATGTTTGATCTGTGATCTGTACGGATCACAACCCATGGTTCAGAATGCACATGACGTGCAGATTAATACTTTTTTTGAACTTGTAGGTTAATACAACGTTTATAACAATCGCAGAGAGATCGCTTCCCACGTCATTCAAATCCCGTGTATGAAAGCATTTTGCCGTCCCTGTAAAATATGATGATGAGGAAAAAAGTTGTGGTGGGACCTAAAAGCTTTCTTAGGCTATTAATTAAAGGTGTTTTCTGTCACTGTTTACACAAAAGTTACACAAAAAAAACATTAAAAGATTGTGATCTCAATTTAAACCAGCGCAACATGAATGATAATGATTTGCGTATGTTTATTAATCCTTCTCAGGGCTGGAGCAAGCTGAACTGCCGCTCTAGGCAATGGACTAGCACGCCGCCCTCAACCCGAAAGTGAAAACGAACCTGACCAGTTCATAAAGTGAGGACGGGGGGTTGATGTTGCGGATCAGTCAGTACGTTGGGTTGGGCGGCGGGGAGCGTTTGGCCGCCCTCACTATTATGCCAGACCCCTATTATGCAAGTGTTCTGTTTATGTTGTGGATGAAAGTCAGTACGTTGGGTTGGGCGGCGGGGAGCGTTTGCCGCCCTCTTTATTATGCCGCTCTAGGCGGCCGCCTAGGTCGCCTCTATGGACGCGCCGGCCCTGATTCTTCTAAGCACTGCATTCAAATCTGCGTTTGATCGAGAGAGATTCAGTTTTTGCACTTTTTCAGTTAGTTACAAACAATTAAATAACACCGAAGAACTGGGAGAACCATTTATAGTTCAGATATAAACACTGATTTTTATGGTAGAGATTAATCCCTGTTTAATGGAACTTGATACTGGTGAATGTTCGACGCTGGTGAAAACAATTACATTGTGTAACCAATGGGTGGTGACAAACAACGATAAAAATTGTCACTGAATAGGTTTTCAAAAACAATCCACCTATAATGAAACATGAAGCTTTATGTGTGAATTGTTGAATCATTAATTGAAAATAAATATGATCTGTATTACAAGATGTTAGATTTCTATATTTAGCATTATCAGCAACAGTAGCAAAGGTCATTTTTCGTATTGAATATTTCCCTTTTTTCACCTGGTTCTTTCTTGATGTTTATTTTTATTAAAATTACAGCTTCTCAGTTCTTTTTGTTAAACCAGTGTGTATGAGCCTTAAGAATGATTAATTAATTCAGATCTTTTGTACATTTAGATAAATCGCTATACTTCATGCCAGAATGTCGATAATGTATAGCTGCCAGAAATATGATAAATCAGCATATCGATATTTTGTCTCCTCTCTAGGCTTTGGATGAGATGCGTAAGAAAGTAGTACTACAGACAGGAGCTGTTAAATGACAAGAACCTGACAAATGTCTTAAAATACAATATATGAGCAGTGATTTTAGTTGAGGTTATCATATGTTAATATGAGTGAAATAATTAACTCCGGTCTGTTGAATTATTAAAAAATAATGCGCATGCGAGTTGAGTAGGGGTGTCAAAATGAATCGTTTCTTCAGTGCGCCACAATGCAAATGCGGACAATTCTGTATTGGTTCAGTAATAATCATAACTGGTTATTATGTACTGATGTTATTTATCTCATATACTCTGTCGCTGTAGCTTACAATGGCAATGGGGGCGAGTGTGAGTATTTAAAACGATCCAACTACTTAAAAGTAGTCTTTTTCCTCGTCTTTTATCCTCTGTGATCGCCGCTACCGTTATCAGTGTCACTCATCAGTGAACAGCACCAGCGCGTAATCACAGTTCTAAGAAAGAACTTGCTAGACAAGGCTCAAAAAGCGAGCGGGATATTTATATTTGTTAATTTGCTATAAATACTCACGTTTGTTCTGTGCATGTACTTGAGTTTTTAAAGGTACAGTTTACATATCTGTTTGTATTAAAGAACTAAATTGTATTACAAATAGTGTATAAATATAAATATATTTATACATTTTAATACAAGAATTGTTGTGCTGTGAAGAAAATATAAAACTGTGTGTGGAAAGCGTCGTCAATTTACCGTGAAGCACTGAGATATCGAATTGAACCGAATCGATGGCATGATAGTTGTAACTGAACTGAACCGTGAGACCAGTGTAGGTTCACACCTCTAGAGGTGTGGTTATAATAATTCAATAGCCTGTTGTCAGTTATTCCATTAAGAGGAAAGCATCAAATACAGCATCTCATTTGCTCATCTAGGATGATTTCATTCACTGACAAGAAAGCAGCTCTAAGGCCGTGACCTTGCTCTAAATATGAATGAATGCGAGCAAAGAGATGGGTCAGAGGCTCAGAGCATATCCGGCCTCTGCTGTGTGAAATCAGCTCGCATGGAAATTTTTATTTGTTGCAAAATTGTTTATGTTTGCGATATTGTTGCTTATTCTCCCACTGTACATTGTTGAAGCTTACATCATATCCTTTTGGAAGTACAAGCACTATCTGAAAGCATTATATTATGTTGCTTGTAAAAATTTGACTGATGGAAACAAAATCTATGCAAGTATGCAGTACTTTCACCGGTAGTGTGTGATGTTTGCAAATGAAATGTTTTTGTTGATGTATTACTTAACTTATAAGAAATGATTTGCACTAAACTCATACTTCACCAACTGTCTACTAGTAACCTTTCTCTATCAACATATTTTATTTGTTAGCTATAAATAGGAACTTATTCTGCAAATGCCTATTTTAACCAAATAAAAATTTGCAGTTAATCCACCACATGAAACTTTTACACATCTTTGGCTGTAAGTTTCTCAGTAGGGCTGCAAAAAATATTTGAAAAATATGCAATATCATAGTTGAGTGTTGAGATTAATATACATTTTTTATGTTATGATCATACTAAAATAAACAGGTAATAGATGAGGTAATTAACCCTTTAACTGCCTGCTCTACTGAAAGGTTGACCATGTTTTGACTCTTAAAGTCATTTAAAGAATTACTGTTTTAAATAATGGTTTATACACAGCATTGTTGGTTTACAAAGAAATCTAACAAACATAATTCTGTTGCATTACTAAACTAGATTTTGGTTTTATTGTAAAAAAAAACGTGTTAAATTAAAATTTAAAATATTTTATGGCATAAATTACAAAAAATAAAGATGATTTAGTATTCAAAAATGTTTTATTTTGGTCACACTTTATTTTGATGGTCTGTTTGTTGAATATAAGCTATATTGCATCTACATGCCAACTAATTCTCATTAGATTATAAGTAGACTGTTGGGGTTAGTGTTAGTATAAAGGCCGATTTATACTTCTGCGTCAAGCGCACGCGTATGCTACAGCGCAGCCTACGTGTGGACGAATATCCCCTCGACGTAATCGTCGGCGACGTTGACACACATCTCTCAAAAAATTGTAATGCGTACGCGTAGTGCAAGCTCTGTGATTGGTCGGCTTGGTATCGCTGACGAGTGTGGGTGGAGGTGAGAGCCGCGCGCCCGATGCAGCGAGTGTTTACAAGTGTGGAGTCCCGTGAAGGAGCTCCGGATGGAGACTGTTGTTTTGTGTTTACCTTATGATTAAAGTTGTTGCACGTCCGCCGGTTCCTGCCTCAAAATGAGCGAATTTGAGCCACTTGTACATTAAAGAAGTGTTCAGCAAAAACAGAACACCAGTGAAGAAACTCGACACAGAGAAACATAAACACCTACTGCCAGCTAGCGTTTCGGAAGTGTATTGCAGAGAAACAGAAACAGCGCTCAGAAGTATAAATGCTCAGCTACGCGCAAGGCATACACCATGGGTTACGACGATCACTTGACGCAGAAGTATAAACCAGGCTTTATAGTACTTGCCAAGTTTCTTATAGTCTGTTAAATGTCTGTTGAAGGAGCAGTATCAACAGATATAAGGCAGACAGTCTACTAATACTCAAATGGACCATCAAAATAAATTGTTACCTTTATTTTGAATATATATTTTTAATAAATTGGTCTTCATATTTTCAGATTTTCATAGTATATGTATCAATTTGAATTCTTATTGACTGTCACTTTCCTATCCTGTCTCTTAGCATTAGTCTTTATTTCTAGGTTCACAGCACCTACTGCAGAGGTGGGAATAAAGATAGTAAAGGGACCAGCTGATTGGTCAGATGTAGCATGCCAGTGCTTGGCACATTAAATAATTAAATTGATTGCACTTCTCTGCGATATGGATATTGCGTAAACTATGGATTGGGATGATTCTGCAGTGGGAGTGCATCTCCATAAAATCTATTATACAATCTATAAAATTTTAGGGGTCCTCCGACACATTTTGGTTGTGGTCTGTGCTATTTGCAGTTAATTTCTGTATTTGCATAATTGTGAGTATTTTCATGCATCACAATCTTTAAATACAGTCAAGAAAAAGATACAATTGAAATGAAGTGTTTTGTTGTTTGCCAATTCTAGCAGAATTCAAGTACAGTAACTGAATGATAAAAATAATTCAATAAAATTAATCGTAGTTAAGGTCACAAATGGTACGATTTCTTATTCCCGAATGCTTTGAAATAATTTATTTATTTATTATACAATCACAGGCATCAAAAACACATGCAAATGATAAATTCCTGCTATGTGACTTGTGAATGATCACATCGCGATATGAATGCTAAAACGATATATTGTGCAGCCCTAATGTCTTTAGTCTGATTGATACTGCAAGACTAGGAGTGGGGAGAACTAAATGCCTAACTGAGACTTTTTATGCTTTCTCAGTGTTGCTTAAATTGTTGTGCATAGAATCACTTTAAACTTCTAAAGTCTAATTTTGCTTACAAAATAAACATTACAAAAGTTACAATGTTTAGTTGTGCTGCTTTTACTTACAGAATATCTGTGAAATGATTGTGAAATGAGTGGTCAGATCTGGATAAACATCATATGCATGTAGCATGCTAGTGCTTCACACATGATTATAAACATTATGGTACTTTTGCATATTTTAGTTAACCAAATTTAATTGACTCTACGCTAAGCCAGACCCGAAAACTGTCACACACAAATCGTGGCTTAGCAACTGTAGCTACGGGCAGGAGGTCTGTCAAGGTTTCGAGTGAGGAAAACAAGTCAAAGCATTGTGCAAATCTGATATCAGTATCCTAAAAGTTGGGACGGGGTGGTGGAATTTTTTCCTTTCTTAATACCTAAAACCCAAGGGGAGCAATGCCAGCATGGATCAAGCTGTGTGAGGGGAGCTAAAAGAGCAGAGTTAAGTTGGTTTTGTTTTCGATATTCCTGACACATTCAGTGATAGACGGCAATGTTTCACAGCTGTCTTTTTCTTTTCGTTCGCTCGATATTATAAGAACTGCTCTGTTTAAGCCATCCAATAGCTGTAAGAGCGAGCACAATCCAGTCGAATTTCCATCTGTTTCAAGCTACATATATTTGAAATTACATATCAATAGAACAAAAAAAAATGGGATCACAAACTGAGCACTTGCAATCAATATACTTCACCCAAAGCTGTTTTTCTATCCCTCATGTCCATGTCAGAGCTACAATTCACCAACGTTTTCATCTGTCTTTTGGAGATGTTGTCATCACTGGTCACAATGTTATAGCGGGCGAGTGTCTGTTTTATATTTGGTATCGGATTAATATTTGCTGGTAGGGAAAATCATATTTATTCACTTTTGCTATTTACACTTTTATTTGCATTTCAGGTTATTTTTTTTCCACTTAACTGCAAGTTAGAATAGAAACTGTATAAAAAGCACACAAACATACTGACAGTTATAGGTACTATACATTGATATGGGTCAATTATGCTAATATTTGGCACAAATCCATCAATTTCCTCTTTCTGGCTGTTCTTTCTATGAATGAATTATGTAGAAGCACTGTCCATGCGTGTTTCCTCATTGGATAGTAACGCTATATTTCATTGCACAACAAATAGTCGATCAGGCTTTTTTGGTAAAAAAAAGAGAAATCCTGGTTTAATTAGTTATTATTAGATTATTTTTAAATTTCACCTCTCCTGCTGTGCATAAACTAAGCTGTTGAATGGTCAACATATGAGGTGGCTAGGCTAACTTAGCTTCAATTTTGAACAAATTATTTTCTAATCGGTTGAGTATTAAGTCATGAATATACCCATTATGCACACTGCAGTCCTTTTTTGTCTGGCTTTCTTAGATATCTCACCTGTTCGCCAAAACTGACTAATTATATCCCTGGGAATGTCTGACACCGCCACATACATATTGTAATAGACGTGCCAGGCATGAAAGCTTGACAGGCGTAACAACAGTAACTAAGGAGGGCGGGGCTTAGCGAAGGGTTAATTCTATTTAATTTAAAGTAAATATTGTTATCTGTTTTGCCCATTTCTAATTTGAAATGCATCTGGTATAGTTTATGACATTGAATTTGATCTTTCGCTATAAAGTGCTATTTACCATTCTCTGTAGCCAGGATGCCTTCCAATTGTTCAGCAGGATTTGCACTGTTACACTAGTCAAGTTCAGGTTGACTCAGAATCCTAATCGTACAGGTTATGAGTAAGGCCAGAGGGAATCTGCTGACTTTTTTTTGCTATTTCTGCAGAGAATTTTGGTATAAATCTGCGGATTTCTGCAGAATTATTTTGGGAGTATCATAACTAAAACCTTAATATGTGAAATAAAAAAATAATGTCTTTTTAACTTTTATTTAATGTTTAAAATGCAAATCCAATTAGATCCACTTTATTTGGTAAAGAAAGCAAGTCTCTCATATAATATATCTACTAATAGACAGAAAATATTACTGTACAAACTGCATTGTACATAAATCAGATGAACATTTTTATATTAGTCAATAATAATACTGTAATTTAAAAACTGAATAAATTTAGATTTACACACATTTACTCAAGGTAATAAACAGAATTAATGATAGGCTAAAAGTCTGAGGAAATTCTGTGGAAAATCTGCAGAATTCTGCGCGCACAGATTCTTTGTGGGCCTAGTTATGAGTCAGGGTTTGTGCAACTAAGTGTATAACCCTTATATGGATTCAATTAAAGGTGAGTATGCAGTGTTATACTGTCTCATCTACACACACACATACACATGCATCATTGGTAGATTCCAAACTGCTAGTAACCATCATGTCAATTATTTGCCTATTATGGGAATTTTATTGTGTGGCTGTTCAAAATGACACCTCCATGTGCCAGACAGGAAACTGCGAAGCCTGTTTCCAGGTCAACCTTACTTTTTGGCCCACACACAGATTCCGGGTCAGCCAGGTTCAGCATACCTGTGTCAGTTTTACTGTAGCCGTGTACAGGAAGGATTTAAGGCTGGAAGGAAGGTGCTTACAGTGGGAGAGTGTAACATGCAAATTATGGAGTGTGTTTGCACTCTATATATATATGTAAAAGATGTAGCCATTGGTTATCTTATTAAAACTGCCAGTATTTTAAAGATTAATTTTAAGTGACACCATTACTTACCCTCACATGGTTACAAACCTATTTTACTTTTGTTCATAAAATATGGAAAACGGAATCTTAAATGATGATGTGCTCTCATCTGTATTTGTGTTTAAGCTTATTCCATGGGGTTAGGACAACACATAATTGTAATTGTTGACAGAATTTTCATTTTGGGATGATAAATTGACTAAAGCAATGTGCACTCCAGCTAATTTTGGGTTGAACCAAAATTGAATGGGTTTTTGACTGTTTAAGGCATGTTCTTGAGTACAAATCCATCAACCATGAAAGCAACCAGGTATAAACATAAGGTTTAACTGCTTTCGTCAATTCGACTAGATTAATAAACACATAACTGTGACAACATGGTTTATCAGAGTTTTCTTATTGTATTTTTCCTGATAATGAAATATGTGATGATGCAATACCTTTGTCACTGCTAGAATAAAAGGAAATTTGTTGTAAGAAGCTGCATCATTTCACAGAAGGGCTTATTTCAAATACTCGGCTGAAGTTATGATGTGAGTTTGGGGTAAAAACATCATTATATGTTGTATTTGTTTTGTGTTTTTTTAGATTTAGCATTAGCAGCATTTAATTCAAAGGCCTGAAGTTCACTTAGTAGCTGCAAGCAATATCGCACATTGATTATCTGCAATTTGGATATTGCATGATTAAATCACATGCAATGTTTTGTGTGGCTTCTCATTGAACTATGGCTCTATTTAGTTATTTAGTTATTAAGTTATGGCTCTATTAAGTGCTGCTCCTTCTGAATGCAAGTGCTAGAGATTTATTGACAAATGCACACAACAATCGCATGTAATTTATCATGCAACCCTAAACACAAATAATAATAACAAAAAATAAGCACTTTATCAATCAACTAGTTTGTTGTTAGATGTGACCCATCTACTTTCTTCATGCACCCTTGATTTTAGGCTTTGCTTACACATTTTTCCAGCTGGTTTTCTTCAAAGTTGTGCACAGAACCTTCGAAAGAGTAGTAATTGACTGGCAACAGCCAGAATCAAAATCTGGAAAGACTTAAGCAGTAAGCTGACCTTCTTGACACATTCATATAACTGTACAGTGAGTGGTCATCACATGGAAGATTTCTTACTGTAACTTTGGAGAAGTTGGAAGGGGCCTCATCAAGCCCCCCTCAGCGTGGGAATATTCCATCTGATGAAATTCCCACAGTGTGCAGCATAGAGAATCTGTTTATGGCTATAAGAATCTGTTAGGGTTTATCTATATGTCTTTATAACACCGTATTAAGAATTTATAGTGCCCTGATTAAATCCAGATCACATAGTGCAAACCTAAAGCAGGCCATATATTTATATAACATTAGAGAGTGCGTCTAGACTGCAGCTTTCGCAGATACTCATCCTTTGGTCTCCACAGTCTTGTTATAAATATCACTGTTGTATATTAGATCAGTGGTGTCCCATTAAAGGACAGTCTGAAAAGTATTTGGATCCACACTTCACTGTTGTATTTAAGATATTTGTGTCAGCATAAGTGCCTTCCAGTCAATGCTAATGTCTTTTGCTCTTTCATGTTGACTTTAATGATTTGTATTGATTGTCCACTTCAAACAGATGGTTTATTATGTTAAACATGACCATCTGAGGTCTTCTATTGTTAAATATTAAAAAGATTTTCTTTTTGTTCTGATAGCTCTCATTGAATGAATGCTCTTACATGTTTATGCCTATTAAATATTTATGAACTTTCATCCGTCTTTCATAAGATCCTCCATTTCGACCATTACTGCTGATCCATAGGGCATCTGCCATTGCGATATTTAGTTTTTCTGGTGTGTTTATATATATATATATATATATTTATATTTATATTTAGAGGTATGAATACAATTTCACCAGATGGCTTGAATAGCTGTTTTGGAAGAAATCACTTACTAGACTGAATAGGGTGATTTTGCAAGGGTGTGAATAATATACAAAAAATAAACAAATAGTAAGCACAAATAATTACAATAGAGCAAAGAAAAAAGTACAGTAATTAATAATAAACAAGTATTCAGGAACAGAAATTGAATAATTTAAGTAACACAACCTAAGTAAATTAATTTAAGTAAAACAACCTTTTCAGTAAAAAAAAAAAAATTCAATAAAGTTACAAATGTTCTTTTTGTGCCCAAATGGTCTTGAACACACAAGCCAATAGCTACGTTTCCATCCACCTATTTTTATGCGCATAAAAAACAGTTGATGGAAATGTCAAGATGCACATAAATTTTGAAAATGTACATAAAAACATGCGCATAACGGAGTAGGAAAAACATTTTATTCGATAAGAAAAGATGCGCTTTAACTGCAATGAAAACACTTTTACGAACAAATTCCAGTATGCACCTAAAAAATGTCATGTGATTTTTGTTATAAGAGTTCATGCGATGATAAAAATGTGTGTGAATGGACAAACCAGCAGGCTGAGCACACTGTAAAGCATCTGAAATGTTGTTTTTGTCATTCTAAAACGCCTTAACTGTTTCAGTATTTGTATTGTTATATTATTAATTACATCCAGAATCAAGAGTGTCTGTGCTCTGCGTCTCACGCCTTCAAACGCCAACACGCTTTCACTGCATGTCAGGATTGCCTTCTGAGGTGCAGGTCATTTATTAAATAAAGAAAAGATTGACGCAGCTTCTCCTACCGCAGCAAATTCTGTTTTTACTGTTGATATTTGCCACCAGTTAATTATGAAGTGACGATTTTGTTCGCTCTCACTCGTTGGATGGAAACGCTGCTTTATTCGCACATCTTTTATGCGATAATCCAGTTTTGTGCATAAGGTTAATTCGCGTTTTTGGATAGAAACATAGCTAATGATAAATTTTCACTCTGTTATGGTTCTAATTTGGTGGAGCTGATCAATAATAATACCAACTTAACATTGCATATCCTCTGATGTGACTATTGCGGACACACATTGTAATATCAATGCTGAAACAATATATTGTGCAGCCCTAATTCATATGCATGCCATTGTCTGTTGATGTGGTTTAGTTGAGGTTAGTTAATCAATAACCTAGCATTAGGACGTCCCAGGAGAAAAAATTGAAAGATAGAGAGATGTCCACTATTTTATAACTTTTCTTTGGTCTCAAAAAGCCATTATATGGCAGTGCCTGTTTCTGTCTATTTTTTCTTTCTTTCTTTCTTGAGGTCTACTTATGCAACCTGACGAACTGCCATAATCCAGGTCAGGTTTTTTATTTGCTTCGAATTTTAACCATGTTTAGTTTTTTATATTAAAGCCATTTCTATATGTCCAATCATATGTTTAATGCTGCTTTTTTTTCAAAGTACTGTATAACAGCTCATTCTCAACTGCTATTTATTCATTAATTCAATCCATGTTGGCACTAGAGATTAAGTTTGTATGAAATGGTAATATAAAATGTTTAATTTTCAGTTGAGGTTTGTTTGTTTGTTTGTTTGTTCTTTATGTAAAGTTCTGTGTAAAATTATAAACACAGAAGGTTGCTCTCGTACACAATTCATTGCTCCCAAGCCTGCACTATTCTGGCTAAAACGAGAATAACAATTTCTTGTGCTTAAAATAAAGATCATAATTTTCTTACGATTCTGTAGATGTAAAATAAAGGTTAATGTGAGTAGGCTATTATTGTTATTTCTCAAACATGTGGTGAAAAATAATAATAATGTTAGGCGTATATATAGGGCTACGGTTGGTTAAATTGCAAAATTTTGTAAAGACTTGGAACAGTGGACTTATATAGACTTTAAATTTGTCCTGGTCATTATTGCACAATAAAGTGATGACATAACAATACAACTATTCATAATTCTGAAGTTGAATTCAGATGTTTGAGACATGCTTGCAATTTTGACATTTGTCATTATTAGATTCCCGCTTGCATTATATTTAACATTATGCAGGCTAGAGTAGTTTTACTGACACTTTTAAACATTT
Source organism: Danio tinwini (assembly GCA_903798205.1). Taxonomy (NCBI): domain Eukaryota; kingdom Metazoa; phylum Chordata; class Actinopteri; order Cypriniformes; family Danionidae; genus Danio; species Danio tinwini. The sequence continues at coordinate 386,926 of CAIGQZ010032813.1, forward strand.
ATTCTCATGCACAACACTCTGTGTTCACTATGAAAGTAAAAACATATCAAATGCTTTTTGTAATCATAACTCTAAAATGCGATATGATTATTTAAATGATGTGCACACTTTCAGATTCACTTTCACTGGCGAGTGTGCTCATGTGATGGCTACCGGCGTCAATGAGAAAAAAAACAAAACATACATGCAAATCATACTTCCTGCGCAGCTCCCAAGTGATCACTTTGTGCAACAAAAAGAACATTATTTACAATTTTATTACATGTTATTCACAGCCTATGTGGATTCTGTTCACTGAAGTAAACTTCATTTGCGGGCACGCGTGTGCCTCTCCATAGTAAATAAACAGTGTGTCATTACATGAATACTGAAATAACATTTTTAATAAAATGAAAATGTTTTATTAAATACAGTTTGCTGACTCTTTCAATGCCATTTGGAGGTGCCCATGTTACAGAGCAACAATGTGAAAACTTGTGAAACCGCCTATATAAAAATATAACTGGCTTAATCATAGAGATGCTGGTTTAAGATCGTGTGGGGTGTCGAATCGAGATCACAATCTTTTTTAGATTAACTGTGGCACCTATTTTACCCTCTTTTAAAGATTTAAGTCTTTTGAGTCTTCGGAATGTGTCAAAGTTTAGCTCAAAATATCCATCAGATTATTTATTATGCCTTTCTGAACACGGGAAATTTGATCTATTAGGACAATGTAGCTGTTTTTGGATTGAAGCATCTTCTTTTGTAATTGTACTGACACTATGCGGCTGTGGTGATGAATTACAGCGATTTTACTGACTTTTCTTTATTAGAAAGATGCACTGTATTAAAAACGTTTTAAACTTATACAACTCATCTTGGAGGTGCAGCTGATCACAGAGAGTTGATCAGATCCTTTAATCCCAGTTGCTTTGCACAAGTCCTGTCTTGTGGATATGATTAAACGCATAACTATAGAGATGTCAATACACGGCTGTCAATCAGGGATTTGGAGCCTATTTTACGTCAGAAAACATAAAAAAAAATTCAATTAAATGAGACTTGTTGTCTTTATATCATCCCAATATGACAGCTAAACAGCTTCCAAAAGATGATTTTCATCATAGGTGACTTTTAATAATTAGTAAGCTTCAATGAAGTTGAACTCCAGCAGCAGACTACAATTGACTACATATAGGCTATATAATAAGCTCATAAAGAGTGACATCTTTATACAATGGGATTATATAATAAAATAAAAATTAACCCTGGATGTTTTATTATAGTAAAAGAATATTAATCATGTTGTCTGTGCATCGACTACACATTGACATCGATAGTTTTTGTAAGGCTAGAAGCAGCTAAAGGAAACTTTTCTGTCTTTTTTTTTTATTAGTGAGATAAATGTGTTAAACTCAAACAACAAACATTCTTTTTATCTTTAAGTGATGACAGTTGAGTGTGTTTATCCGAGTCTGCCAACCAGCGGACATATGCATTTTAGTCTGGTTTTATAATTGAACTGTACTGAGATGCATTGTCCTTTAATGTCATCCAGTTCAGTGTCTGTCCCCATGAGTGGACACTCTGTTCAGTCTGCCCGCTCGGCAACAATAACCAGTTCATGGTTAAGTCTCACTACTGGGGTTTTCCTCTGACATCACCTCCACTGTTTTGGCTTCTGTTCTGTGCTCCCTCACATATCATTTCCTCTTCACACAGGAAGTCTCTACGTAGTCTTCCGCTTGGTTGTGCCCATGGCAGGAAATGCTGATGGACACACCTGGTCTCTTTCGAGTTGTTGCTAGAACAGATACGTTTGCGGCCGGAAGTTAAAGAGAATTATTTATGTTGTTTATTAAATTTCCCACTTGTAGTATTTTATTATCATCTACCCCCATCCCAACCCTAAACCCAACCGTCACAGTACTGTACAATATAAATCATTGTTATATCATAAAAAATATATATATTATAAAATATATATTAGTGTCATAAAAAAATTCTGCTATAATAATGTGCATATCGCACTTCCGGCCGGCCGCATATCCAATCTAGACTTTACCGTCTTTTTCTCTCACACATTATCAGTATCTTTTTTTGTTATGTTTATTGTACAATAGGGCTGCATGATTACAGGGAGTGCAGAATTATTAGGCAAGTTGTATTTTTGAAGATTAATTTTATTATTGAACAACAACCATGTTCTCAATGAACCCAAAAAAACCTTATTAATATCAAAGCTGAATATTTTTGGAAGTAGTTTTTAGTTTGTTTTTAGTTTGAGCTATTTTAGGAGGATATCTGTGTGTGCAGGTGACTATTACTGTGCATAATTATTAGGCAACTTAACAAAAAACAAATATATACCCATTTCAATGATTTATTTTCACCAGTGAAACCAATATAACATTTTAACATTCACAAATATACATTTATGACATTCAAAAACAAAAACAAATCAGTGACCAATATAGCCACCTTTCTTTGCAAGGGCACTCAAAAGCCTGCCATCCATGGATTCAGTGTTTTGATCTGTTCACCATCAACATTGCGTGCAGCAGCAACCACAGCCTCCCAGACACTGTTCAGAGAGGTGTACTGTTTTCCCTCCTTGTAAATCTCACATTTGATGATGGACCACAGGTTCTCTATGGGGTTCAGATCAGGTGAACAAGGAGGCCATGTCATTAGTTTTTCTTCTTTTAGACCCTTTCTTGCCAGCCACGCTGTGGAGTACTTGGACGTGTGTGATGGAGCATGAAAACATGAAAATCATGTTTTTCTTGAAGAATGCAGACTTCTTTCTGTACCACTGCTTGAAGAAGGTGTCTTCCAGAAACTGGCAGTAGGACTGGGAGTTGAGCTTGAATCCATCCTCAACCCGAAAAGGCCCCACAAGCTCATCTTTGATAATACCAGCCCAAACCAGTACTCCACCTCCACCTTGCTGGCGTCTGAGTCGGACTGGAGCTCTCTGCCCTTTACCGATCCAGCCACGGGTCCATCCATCTGGCCCATCAAGACTCACTCTCATTTCATCAGTCCATAAAACCTTAAAAAAATCAGTCTTGAGATATTTCTTGGCCCAGTCTTGACGTTTCAGCTTGTGTGTCTTGTTCAGTGGTGGTCGTTTTTCAGCCTTTCTTACCTTGGCCATGTCTCTGAGTATTGCACACCTTGTGCTTTTGGGCACTCCCGTGATGTTGCAGCTCTGAAATATGGCAAAACTGGTGGCAAGTGGCATCTTGGCAGCTGCACGCTTGACTTTTCTCAGTTCATGGGCAGTTATTTTGCACCTTGGTTTTTCCGCATGCTTCTTGTGACCCTGTTTTCTATTTTGAATGAAACGCTTGATTGTTTGATGATCACGCTTCAAAAGCTTGGCAATTTTAAGAGTGCTGCATCCCTCTGCAAGATATCTCACTATTTTTGACTTTTCAGAGCCTGTCAAGTCCTGCTTTTGACCCATTTTGCCAAAGGAAAGGAAGTTGCCTAATAATTATGCACACCTGATATAGGGTGTTGATGTCATTAGACCACACCCCTTCTCATTACAGAGATGCACATCCCCTAATATGCTTAATTGGTAGTAGGTTTTCGAGCCTATACAGCTTGGAGTAAGACAACATGCATAAAGAGGATGATGCGGTCAAAATACTCATTTGCCTAATAATTCTGCACTCCCTGTAATTGAGAAAAGATTATGATCTTGATTCGACCTCGACACAATCTTAATCCAGCATTTCTGCAATTCAACCAATTATATATTCAAGTTCAGGAGAGAAGCATACAAGCGATTTTTAAAAGTCTTCACGTTGTTGTTTATACATTGCTTTGCAATGTGGACATGTCTAAATGGCTTGAAAGAGTCAGCATACTGTATTTATAAGGTAAAATTCACCCAAAAAAGCCATCTTCATGTAATGACGTATTCATGGCCACAAGATCACATGTGAGCTGACAGACAGAGAGGATGCATGTACGTGCCCATGAATGATGTCTAGTGAACAGAACCTGCATAGACTGTGAAACACAGGTACCAAAGTTGTATTCATTCGTCATTAAAATGATCACAACTAATTTTATAGTTATGATTACGGCAAGCATTTGATAGGTTTTTTTTTTCTTTCATAGTGAACATAGAGGATTGAAGCGTCTTTTATGATTGTTCTGACACCCAGCTGTGTTAAAGTAAATGGCTGTAGTTCATTACACACATGCACTGTTTTAAAACATTTTAAACTTGTCAAACTCACTCTTGATCACATTTGATGATGATTGATGATCCTAGCAAACTGAACAGACCTTTTATTTATGGTTGCTTAGTTTGCTCACATCCTGGTCCTGTGTCTGGTTGATATGATTACACATGTTACTACGGAGACATGTTAATACGCAGCTGTCAATCAATTCGGTGGGCGGGGGGACCTCACTCCTACTTCAAGTTGCGGTCGGTCTGAAAACCGCTCCAATTGGTCCACCGTTTTTATGTTGTTAAATTGAAAAAAAAGGACTGAGTGTGTTTATATCACCCCAATATGACGGTCTATACACCATACATACACATATGTCTGTCCAAACAGCTTGAAAAGTAGATTTTTCGCCATAGGTGCCCTTTAAAGTCTGTTCAAGCCCACCATTCCAAGTGTTTAATTTTTTGTGTTTTATTTAATAATAATAGCCTACTCATATTAACCTCTGTTTTACATCTACAGAATCGTGAAAAAATCATGATCTTTATTTTAAGCAAAAAACAATCGTGATTCTCATTGTAGCCAGAAACATGCAGTCCTACTCTACGTTGCAACATTCTATGGAAAAGATGAACTTTTGAAACTTTAGTTTCAAAGTGCTTTGCCCCAGTTACTTTAGTATAAACATTTTTTAGCATGTTGAATAACCAGTAAACAGTGAACTGGTAGGTAAACATTAGCCTTTCAAAACAGCCTTCAAAACAGAGTCCTTTTCCTGTCAAGCTGAAACTTGGGCCATCTGACACCTGGGTATGGATGTCATGACTTATTACCTTTTGATTGAGTTTAAATCACAATGAAACCGATAGCAACAGATATTTTCATCTGAGCTTATCAGATTATTATCAAAGAAAGTAATGTGGCCAAGACCTAGCTCTTCTTATTTTTGACACATGGAAAGCCATGAACATGAGCCTGCAGGAACAGGATTTAAGACCACTAGTAGTATACGGTTTTCACCAGAAAACACAGCCCAATGTAGATATTTTATGTTGGGTCGTGTATCAGTCAGACAGACAATCGGATTATGATGCTAAATTCACTTTAGTGGAAACTTTTTACAAATTATTTCTTATTCAGCTATGGCAATGAGTACAGTAAAACTTGTAACAAGATGTAACAGTGTGCCCGCTACTATGTCTAAATATAAAGATCAGTAGTTTTGTTTAAAAGGAGTTTTTTTATTGGAGTTTATAAGTGCTGTACTACAGACAGTTTGGTGAAAAGTCATTCTTGTCATTCACATGCACAGAATCTAGATTTTAAGACTCTGAGACTGAGTAAATGTTGCAAATTGCATCCAAATGTTGCATCTACGTGATATATTTTTTTCCATTATGCTCTGCACTTTTTCATTATATTTTTTATGTAAACAGCATTTGTAGGTGTATAAAAAATGTAAAAAAACAAAAAACAAACATGCGCTAATATTTAAATCAGGGGTGCCCAAACTTTTCATATAACAGACCAAAAACAAATATCAATATGAGTCACGAGCTGAAGCTAAATATACCAAACTATATTACATTAAAGTAGCCATGGGTAAATTTATCATTTATTTCTTAATATTTAAAAATAAATAAAAAACATGACTTTAAATCATATTAACTAGCGCAGTATAACATTTAAAAGGATAACTTATTGCAATAAAAACATAACAGTGAGCAGTGGAGTTCAATGCTGAATACACTAGTCAAGCAGAATCTGTCTTTATCTTGATTTGCTCACCAAAATATCTGCATTGTCTTCTGTCAGTCAGGTGACAGTATACATTTACAACTAAATCTGATTAATTTACAATATTTCATTGAAACATTTCATTTCAGTTAGCTTTTAACAATAAAACAAACAAACAAAAGGTTACATTAGATTTGCAATGACATTCCTCATCGTTCTTCCTCTCTTCTCAGATGTCATGGCGGGCCAAATCAAAAGTTACCATGGGTCAACTCTGGCCTGCAGGCCCTAGTTTGGGAATCTCTGGTTTAAATGTTTAAAATGTATGCATTAATAAACTATTCGAAAACTGTTCATACAAAGATGAATTTTATTTTCATGCAAACTTTATTTTGAAATTCCTAGTTTTAAGCTACCAAAACTATTACATGAATGTCTTTGTGTATGTTAAGACTTTCTAATAATTATATTCTGATAGTGATAGTTCCAAAATGTATACAACTGAAAGTCTTTTTATTTGACATTGAATTACTTCTTAGTGAAGAAGCAATAAGAGCATAATTCCTAAATATAATTACCAAATTGTGATTAGTTTTTTGTTTTCAATTTCAGTTTTCAGTGAAATAATAAATGTTTAAAAAAATTAATTTGTATACTTTGTGTTGTCCTATGAAAAGCATCTTCTCAGCATACTGTATTATTAGCAAGTAGCTTTTCATCTAGAGGTAAAGCTGTGTCTTTCCAGTGTATTTGACAAAGTAGATGCAAAGAAGACTTCTTACTGATTTTGTTGCTATGGTAACCCAAGTCACATGTGGTAAGAGGATTTTTTTTATACTGACTCACTATCCAAACACTCCCACACCATCCTTAATGTTCAACAACTTTTTAAAGACAATATTTAATCAGGGAGCTGTTTTTTTCAGCACCACTGGTGGAATGTGAAGAGACTGTGTTGTTCGGTTTGTCGAATGCGCATGAGTCACCGCCCAAGTTTCTAAAGAAAGATCTAATGAGGGAGTTTTTTGCAAGGACGCCACATGGTTTGCAAGTCGGTGAGCAATGGCTTTGTCATGCGCCACACAAGCAGCGTCTCATGCTGCCATGTGGACAGATGGTCGACACAGTTGTGCCTCAGTCTGCAGCTGTGGTCTTCTTTGCTCAATGGAACACACACCTCTTTTCATATACACTTTTGTCTTTCATCAGCTGAGGGGTGTGTGTGTGCGCTCGTGTGTGTGTGTGTGTGTGCGTGTGTGTGTGTGTGTGTTTGTCAAGTTTTTGAGGGCAAATAACAGGTTGAGTACACGTTCTCACTCTTTTTATATCACTAAATAGCCTAGGACCTCAATTAGGCATGGGCCGGTATAAGATTCAGACAGTATGATAACCTTGGATAAACATTTTCATGGTATCACGGTATTGGGATTACTGCTCTAAAAATTTTCTTTTTTAAATGTCTGGGTAAAAAACAGATTTTTTCCCTATTGAGTGCAATATATTTTATTTTGAGAAACATTTAAAATATTTTAGAACAGTAAACATGTTACGCTAAATGAATTATAGACTTCTGCTGTCTTCATTTGTTTCAAAAACTGATTTATTTTTTTTGCAATTACAAACGGCATCTTTGGTTATCTTTTCTGCTGAAGGTACTGTTGTCCTAAAAAAACTAAGAAAAAAAAGGAAATAAAAAATCGTACACACCTTAGGAACGGTATAGCAGAAAATCTTGACAGTTTTAAAACCTTGACTTTTCCAAACCGCGGTATACTTTGAAAACGATTATCGTCCCATGCCTAACCTCAATACATTGCATTGACGCTCTCTGAATACAAACCTAACAGATCACTCAATCTTTAGGATCAAGTAAATTAGAAATTCCAAGGATTTAATCAAAGCAGGGTGAATCGGCTTTCAGCTACTGCGCCCTCCACTGCTGGAATCAGCTTCCAGAAATGATCAGATGTGCACCAACATTAGGCGCATTCAAATCAAGACTGAAAACACATCTGTTTAGCTGTGCCTTTACTGAATGAGTACTGTGCTACATCTGATAGATCCCACTATTAGCTCTTTCTTTTTTTCATTCTTTTACAACCAGTTTAACACATTTTAATCTGTTTTAATCATTTTTAATTCTTTAAATTGTTTATTTTCTTGTTTCTTTTATTCTTGTTTGCGTAAAGCACTTTGAAGTACCATTGTGGATGAAATGTGCTGTATAAATAAACTTGCCTTGCCTTTTTAGTCTCTACATATGGTTGTGCTTTTAAAAATTTCTGCTCTCTGAATCGCACACTTACATATTTCTCACGGTGGAATTCCATACAGCCACTCTCTGTTGTATGGGAATGAGAGTAGGGCTGGGCGATAAAATTGGTATCGATATTTATTGACGAACATCATTGCCAATGTCGATTTAAAAAAAGATTTGGTATGTAGTTTTGGTATGAATCGCTATAGTTTTATTAAAATGTGGCTGCTGAGCACGCACCTTGGAAGCAGTACCAATAAGGTTAGGGTGTCAGTTGGCGTTTCCAATGGAGGCGCGCAACTTGCACGGCGTGCACATTGGAGCGACACGCACATGTTGTGCAAGCAGCGCACATGTAAACCGCATGCCATTTCCCAGCCGCACCTATAGTTAAAAACATATAAAGTTTTCCAAATGCTGAGAGCGCATCGCGACTCATGTAAGTAGAACAAACCAATCTGCTTCACACTTTGCATGGAATATACATATTTCTGTAACAACAGCAGACTAATTACCTCAGACAAGCACAGCGCACCCAAACACTGCAGTGCTTTTACTTTTCTCCATAAACTTGTATCAAAACTGCAGCAATGTTCATTTGTTAAATTAGTACAATTTAAACAATGAGGCAAGACTGTTCTCACTGTTTTTTCGCATTGAATGCAATGAACTGACTCAAAATCAGGTTACATTTTTTTTTATGAAGTTTTATTTTGAGACTATGGTGGCTTCTGCATATGCGATGGTTTGCAGATTTTTGCCACTGTATAACTAGAAATGTTTATTCATTTTTAAACTGTTCATACCTTAGATTTAGTTAGATTACATATCTTTTAGGTGGGAAGAAATACAGTATTGATTGAAGTTCTGATTTATCAAGGTATTCTAACTTTGGTTTGTATACAGTAATACACGTCAACTGTGTAATGGGCCAATCAATTTTCCTTTTTTGTATTCTATTTCTTTTATTTGCATTAACAATACCAACTGGAACAAACCTTTATGGCATTTTGAGCTTTTAATATGATAGGAAAGTTGTTTGACTGGAAGCAAAGTTAGAAAGAGAGAGATGTTTTCTGTCCTTTTTTTGGTGATGGCAATAAAGCAGTATAGCTGAAGATTATTTGAACTTTACTTGGTTTTAACCCTCAGAACTTCAGTCATAATAGTGTCATTGCATGCTCAAGTGTTTACATTTTCCACTCAAGCTTAAATTCCCTTACTCCTTACTTCCACAGGTACAAGTTAATCTCTGTGGGCATTTGAGCTGTCTGAAAGAGGGCAACACTATACCAAAGGTAAGCCCCTTTTCTGCATCTACTGTTTGATCTGCTGCAGAAATCTAAGTCAGGAAAGGTTTAAACTTTTATTATGAAGTTTTCTGTATGGGCACAAATGGATATTAGGTGAAAAATCAAATACTGTAATAATAAACTGCAAGCTTGACAAGAAGGAATATATTTTTGTGGTGACATTCAACATTTGCATGCCAGATAATGTCTGCAGGAAGCTGGCTGTCAGATTAATTTTTTTTCTGCTGAGTTTTTTGTCCTCAAGCTAACAGGAAAATGTCTCAACAAAGATGTCCGTTGTGTACAATAATACATATGTTTTGAGAGGAACCTTTGGAAGTGCAGAAAAGTTTGAGAAGAAGAAAGGATAGGAAGTGAGGTTGGAAAGAATTATGGAAGTTTGGGAGACTTTTGATTGAGGCTTTAGCAGCTGGGTTTTTGGAAATAATGCCAGGAATGAGTGCAACCATTTGAAGGCTTGGAAGCTCCAGAGAGCTCCATGTTTAACGTGCTGAATGAACTGGAATATTTTCTGAAATTAGATTGGAGTGTTTGTGTAGGTTGGCATTTACTGTAAAGATTTATGGTTTTATTTGCCATGCTGCTGCTGAAATGTGTCGTTACCTTTCATGAAGACTGAATTCCTTGTTTTACTTAATTCAGTCAAGAGAGTGGATTAAAATAGAAAGTACTCCTTTTGGTTGCATAAAATGTGTACCTGTCTTTATAACTGAGCAAAAAAAAATCCTAACATCTTTAAAAGAAACTTTAAGGTTTTACCATTTTTTTAAGTATCTTAGAAGCATTTAGTTGTGATTTTTTTTTTATTTGATTATTTGATTACTATATAACAGTTATATATCAGCTAAAATTCTCTGCTACTCATTACTGTTTAAAAACTTTGGTCTGTGAAGAGTAAGTACTACCAAATTATTATCTTAAAATATCAGAATTATTAAACTAATAATAACATTTGTGTTATTTGTATATCTAGGCTTTAGGTTAATAGTGCAACTTCCTCAAAACTAATGATGTTTATATATCACATTTGCCTGCTGGCCTCACATTTGTAAAACTCAAGTTATGTAAATTCAGCATAGACACCAAACTTATAAGACTAGGATATTATTTAAGCAAGATTTGTCTTTGTTGTTGTTGTTGTTATTGTTCTACGATAGTTTTTTTCATCCTTTTCAGAATTTGTTGAAAAATCTAAATAAATAAACAGCAAATATTGCTTTTTGAAACAGAAGCAGAAGAACAGGTAAACTTTCACAGCTCAGTCAAACGTAACGTCATTAGCCTTTTTAGCAAAGCCACAAAATTTACTCATTGTAAATATTCTACTTCTGTCTTTTGCTGATATTAAATATGTGGTGTCTCACTCTATTCAAACCATTTAAATTAAGCTACTCTAAAGTAGCGCCATTTAATTAATGACATGCTTTTTGGACAAAACTTATGAAAGACTGAAATGTCAGAACTAGGCATAGGCCGGTATAAGATTCTGACGGTATGATAACCTTGGATAAAAATATCACAGTTTCACAGTATTGTGATTACTGCTCTAAAATATATTCTTTTTAAATGTCTAGGTAAAAAACAAAAACTTTTTTTCTCTCCTTTAAACACAATATATTTTATTTTGAGAAACATTTAAAATATTTTGCAGCAGTAAACATGTCAGGGTGACGCAGTGGCACAGTAGGTAGTGCTGTCGCCTCACAGCAAAAAGGTCGCTGGTTTGAGCCTCGGCTGGGTCAGTTTGCATTTCTGTGTGGAGTTTGTTAGTATGTTCTCCCTGCGTTCGCGTGGGTTTCCTCCAGGTGCTCCGGTTTGCCCCCACAGTCCAAAGACATGCAGTACAGGTGAATTGGGTAAGCTAAAATTGTCCGTAGTGTATGAGTGTAAATGAGTGTGTATGGATGTTTCCCAGAGATGGGTTGCGGCTGGAAGGGTTGCGCTGCGTAAAACAAATGCTGGATAAGTTGGCGGTTCATTCCACTGTGGGGACCCCAGATTAATAAAGGGAATAAGCCGAAAAGAAAATGAATGAATGAATGAATGAACATGTCAGGATAAATAATTATAATGAATCATTGTCTTCATTAGTTTCAAAAACACAGATTTCATTACAATTTAAAGGGCACCTATAGTGAAAAATCTACTTTTAAATCTGCCTCACGTGCTCGTCCCTCCATTGGAAATAACGAACTAACGACGCGCAGCGACATGCATTTTGCGTTGTCGCGAGTGAAAGTGACGACCGTGGGGTTTGCTCACTATTCTGCTGCCTAGGTCGCCTCTATGGACGCGCTGGCCCTGCTCAGGACACTGTTCATATTTCTGGCGCGACACAGAGCGTAATCTGAATAGTTTCATTTTAAATAACATGCGAATGTGCGCGTCTGGTGTGCTGCGTCATGGCTCTGAGCGGCGCGTCCGGTGCATCAAGCAGGTCAACCAGAAGTGCCGCTCGGCGCCACGCAGCCTCGCGCCACGCAGCGGCATGCTTTTTTGAATTCTAAACATAAGTTTCTAACAGGTGACACACCGGCGCTGCAAGTGTGCGATACTTTCAACTGTCATGTGCGCGCTGTGTCGCGGTGCATCCGGTGTGTGATGCCCTTCAGTCAAAGTTAATTCAGTGTGCTTTATTAGTCTCGGTGTAGGCTACAAGCTCGGAGCTTAAACTAGCACACAGTTGGCTGTAAAACTATACAAAGACACAAATGATTTGTACTCTCTGCTTGGTCTGTGTCTGTGTCGTACATGTACAGCTGGTTGGTACACTCATGTTGCTTCTCTCTTGTCTGCCTGTCTATTACACAAAGCGGGGGAGGTCTTGGCTCCGCCTCCTTGTTAAGTTGGGCGGGAAGTCGAAACTAATTTTCATGTGAAGCAACACGCCCCTAAAACAACGAGCTGTGTACACGCCCCCAAAATGACACTTTTTAACACATCATAATAAAAAATCAGAATTGTGTTTTGAACTGAACCTAAACTGGCACACTCAGAAGAACCATAATATTAATATTACCTCTTAAAAAAGGGGTAAAATAGATGCCCTTTAAAACAGAATCTGCTGAAGATACTGTTGTCCTAAAAAACACAAAAAAACATTACATATACCTTAGGAACAGTATAGCAGACAATTTTGATGGTTTTAAAACCTTGACTTTTCCAAACCGCAGTATACTTTAAAAAATGGTTATCATTCCATGCCTAGTCCAAACATGCGTTAGAGACTGATGAAGACAATAATTAAAGTAATATATAATTCAATTCAATTAATCTTTATTTCTATATCGCTTGTAGATTGTAAATTTTTTGACACAATGTAGATTGTCAGAGCAGGTTACCATAGATGAATCAATGATATCAAGACGTATCGAGATAATATCAATATCATAGATGAACAGACAATATATCAAGATATAGTTCTATACCCTCCATTTTGCGAGTGGCTACTGTACTTGTACGTCAATCTCTGATAACAGCATTCATTAGCTGTGTTTCCATCCACCTATATTTATGCACATTTTGCATATGCAAATAAAAAACTGGTTCACAGACACAAGATGTGCATAAATTTGGAAAATGGGCATAAAAACATATGCGCATAAGTAAGATAATCTTTTTAATCGATAAGAAAAAATGTGCATAAACTGCAATGGAAATACTTTTACTGAACAAATTCCAGTATGCGCATTTAAAAAATGTCACGTGACCATTATAAGAGATCATGTGATTGATAAAAATGTGTGCAAATGAATAATCCAGCAAAGCTGAACACATAATAACCATCTGAAATGTTGTTTTGGTCATTCTAAAATGCTTTAACTGTTTCAGTACTTGTGTTATTATACTATTAATTACCTCCAGAATTATCTTATATTATTAATTACCTCCAGAATCAAGAGCAATCTGTGCTTCGCGTGTGCATGTCAGAATTGCCTTATGAGGCGCAAGTCATTTATTAAATGAAGAAAAGATTGACGCAGCTTCTCCTACCGCAAATACCATTTTTACTGTTGATATTTGGCGCCAGTAAATCAGGAAGTGACGATTTTGTTCGCTTCGACTCGGATGAAAACGCTGCTTTATTCGCACATCTTTTATGCAATAATCCAGTTTTGTGCATAAAGTTAATGTTTGGTTGGCTCTATTCATCATTTTATAACAGTCCATTATAACAGTCATAAATTCCCTCGCCACAGTCTACAACTCTTGTAAATAGATTTTTAGACACATTTAAAAATAAGCTATAGCATGTCCTGTCTGAGTCAGATGTTCATACTCTGTGACACGAGGCTCTCAGGTGACCTGGCTCCAGATTCTCACTCACCTTCAGTGTCAAAATAAACTCGGTTGACGTGTTTTGGATTACTATTGCTTACAAGCTTAACAAGTGGTTTCCAACTGCTTCACTTGTACTTGCAGTCCACGGGCACCTCCTTTTCAACACTGTAACCAATACAGCTGCCGTCTGAAGTCAGAGGTCATGGGCTGACGTTGGGTGCGACAGTATGCCGCCCAACTCTCAGCAACACGTTTGTTTTTGGGGACATGCCATTTTTGGATGACCGTGCCATTCCCAGCTGCCAGGGACATGTAGAGTCTTCTGTCACGTCTGTGTGTACACCACTAACATGCAACAGGCTCTTACAGAGTTAGCAGGTGGCCAATGCTACATAGTTCAACTGTACATGAAGTGCAAGAAAGGGTAGATATGTCCACGGAATCAGTTTGGGAGAGAATTTCATGTATGAAAATTAGCATTTGAAGAGCCTTCACACAGACGGGTCATATAAGAAGAAAGTATTTAAAAAAAATGATATGCATATGAATATATATAATTAATAATAATTTCAGCAATATTCTAATTAAGCATTACCAAATTTGAGTTTACAATGCCTCTGATTCATAGTGTGTGTATAATGTGAAGTTATATGTTTTGTACCATATAATGAATATCAAAGTTAAGTACAGTATATTACAGGTTTGAAACACTTGCGATGGTAGCCGCAACACACCTTTTTCCCACATCACATAAATAGTTATGCGACAAACAAAACATAATTGGATTATTGGACACTATTTTTATTATTATCTGTTTTAAACCTTTCAATTGGTTAAAGAAAAAAAAAGACTATTCAGGAGCCATGTGCACCCACTGACAGGTAAAATCTGCTTCTTTCTATCTCTCGTTCAAGTTCAGGTTGCTTTATTGGCATGACATTTTGTACAGTATTGCCAAAGCATTTTAGATGTATAAAATATGTAACAGTGACATCATCAAATTAGTAACATATACAACAATTGGGAAATACAGTAAATGACAGAAAAAAGGAGTAAAACAGACAATATCTCTAAAAATATGTTGATGCTATTTTGTCCTCTCAGAGTATTTAGTCAAGTTTTTCTGCATCATTTAGATAAAAAATTATTATTTAATGTCTTTCTCGCTCTCGCGGCTGTGCGCATAAAATTAACTACAGTTTTAGCAGATTTAGAAACCCTGGCCAGACGCAAAATGGTGTGGGTCTCTGTTAGGGATGCAACGATTATAGATTTTGGTTGTATGATTATAGTCTGAGAAATAATCACAGTTTCACGGTTATCACGATTATTATGCAATTATTAACTTCAAAACACTACTAATTAAAAAAATAACATAAACTCCTTATATTTTAAAGTGTTATGTATTGCTGCTCAGTAACCAATTGATACAGCACATAATAATATTCAAAACAAACAATAGTCCATTTCTCTCTCTTTGTGCTTAAAAATAAGTATTTTTTTATATATATTTAAACATACATAATTTTTACACTGTAAATAAATGACAGATCAATTAATAAAAAAATAGCCTTTGTCTAATGCAGGGCTTGAAATAAATTTTTTTACTTGGTAGCACTGGTGCTCCCAACTTCAAAAATTTTTGGAGCACCACAAAAAACTTTAGGAGCGCCCATAAAAAGCGAATGAGCACCACTGCAAATTGTTCATTAACAGATTTATGGTCTTTGAAAAAAACATCAATTAGGACTAACAATAACCAGAAACAACTATCCAATTCTGTTATGAATTTTGTATGATTATTGATATTTGTGCAATAATTCCAAAATGAGTGTCCAATAATTATAAAATATTAATAATGTCGATGATGAAAATAATTCTAACAATGAATTACAATTATCATGCTACCTTGAATGTGCTTGAATGTAAGTTATCTGCTATAAAAAGTCCTACTGTTACTTTATGAGAAAAAAAATCTATGGTTGGCATCAAACGAAAATGTGTTTGATGCATTACAGTAAGAAATATGCATTTTGCACTTGTTTTTATACACATGTCAATATAATAACCAGAAAGATTGGACAAAAGAAAGGAAGAAAATTATATAAAATATAATATAGAAAAAAAAAAAAAAAAATATATATATATATATACACCAGTTAAAAACCACTAATATATGTAATAGGTGGTTGTGCTCTGGGGCTCCATCCATGAAAATGTTTTTCTGGTTCATTGCTTCATATAGTCCTTTGTGCCGAATTGGTGCAAACATATCCACACATCTTTTTTTTTTTCTTGATTGTTTTTTTTTTTTGGTGCTCATCTAAACATGTCGGAATTTTCAAAATAAATTTTACTTTATGTATTGGACTGCTTAGTGCAAAGTAAAAATTACTAAGCATGTAAATGAACACTAACTGGCAGCACAGTGATAGTGATAATGATATGCTCATATTTCCAAAGGTAGAAATAAAAAAAGTCTCTTTTGCAGGGTGTCTGCGGGGTCTTGAGAAAAGTATTAAAAGTTGATAACTGTAGAGACATTTAAGGCCTTTAAAAAGTACCAAAAATTCTTAAATGCTATTTTGCAAGTTATTAAATTTTATATCATTTTGTTTATGCAATTTGTGGTTGTATGCTAAAGTTTGCCTGAATTAAATCTGTGAATATCAGGATGCTGTGTAGTTTATGAAATCAATAAAATCCTACTAGGTTTGACATCATGCTGCTTTGTTTACTGCAGTTACCAAGGCAACACCGTTATTTCTGCAGTTCTATAGGTGCCAACCAGCTGAATTAGATTTAAAAATCTATTAAATCTAATTCGGCTATAGTTTTGGATTAAGTTTCTTATGTTGATATTTAGTAAATATACTGAAAGTTAAAATCTTAAAAGATATTGATTTTCACTGCCTTGAATACTCTGGTTAGGCTTTTCATGTAAAGGGGAAGGTTGCATTGTTGCAGTTATTGGCCTAAGTTAGCTATTGAAGATAAATATTAATAGTTGGTTTTCAATCTTTGCAGAGTTCAGTTATGCCTATTATTGGAGCTTATGAACTCTGTATGCAGCACCACTCTGACCTAAGTCGTCACCTTGAAATTATAAGGTTTTATCTGCGTTCTGAATGATTTTGAGATATTGAGCTTCAAAGTTTTTGCATTCCACATTTTTTTTTTTAAATAAAAAGTCTTAAAATGTAAACAACTTATAAAAAAAAACATCCCATAATGTATATAAGTTGTCATTTAATAAGAAAATGTCAATAATTAAATTTTGACAAAAATCTTATAATTCTAAGGTGATGAAATGTCAACAAATATGCAATCAATTAAGCAAATGTACTTCACTGCAATTCAAAGTCCCAAAAGCCCACCTTTAATGTCGCTCATGAGTGACAGTAGGCACAGACTAGTGGGCATAATGTGCATGTTGGGATGCAGAAACAGGCAGTAATTATACCATGGATTACAGGAGGTCAGAGATCCTCACTATAGAGAGAAAAGTGTGAAAATGTTAATGCCTATCTGAGAAAATAGTGTTGTGAGGGGTTTTAAGGCCTTAAAACATCTATAATAATTGTAGAAAATAAAGCTGACTACTTCGCGAGTTTCACCTATTGCGGGCTATTTTTAGAATGTAACTGCCCCATTTAATGAGGGACCACTGTACTTTAAAATAATTGGTTCTAGCAACATGGCAATACTGGCACTCAAAAGCTTCAATCTGCATTCACTCATTTTTTATTCTTAAAATGTCTATGTCTTTTTGTGTAACTGTTTCAGGGTCTGCAGTTTGTTGCAGGTTCTTTTTTATGCATGACAAGTGCATTATCTGCAGTGCTGTTTCACAGTGCAGTGGTACTTTGTCTGTGCCTTAGGCTTCACATTTCAAGACCACCTGGGACCCCAGTGAAGTGGATTGATTGCTCATCTTGCCCTGAAGCTCAAACTCTTACACAAACGCATAGAGCAAACAGAGGAGGGACACCCGACAGACAGCATATCCATAACCATGTGCATTTAGTTTTGTTTCAAGCAGGAAGTGGCCAGTACACTCTATTTGGAAAAAGGCAAAGAGAGCAGAACATCTGGAGAAAACTGTTCATGGAACCGCTTTAATCTACTTTTACTTCTCCAACTTCTCCAAAAAAAAGTGCAAAAGTCTGTTATTTAATTTTAAAGGCTAATCTAAATTGTTAAAGGGGTGTTCCACTGTGATATCATATTTTAAACGTTAGTTCATGTGTAATGTAGATGTGTGAACATAAATAACATCTCTGAATGTAATGCGCTCAAAGTTCAATGCAGGAAGAGACAATGGCTTTTACAGAGTGGGCTTAGCAAAGCCTACAGCAAACAAAGTTTGGGGACTACAAAAAAAATATAGGCTAGTGACATCACAAACTCTTTAGGTTACACACATTCATGATACACATACACCCCGCACAGCAAAGGGGCATGGCCAGAGGCAGAGAAAGCTATAATGCCCTTCAAACGCTGCTATTTCCAAAGAGCTTCTTCTGTTTCGTTATGTTATGTTCCAGAGGGTTCTAAAAAATATATATATAGCTAGCATTCTACAAAGGACAGCTTTCAGAATCTCTCCCAGTTCAGTGCTAGATTCGCCTAACACTCCTCAAAGAAGGAGCAGCTCCAACCATGATAGAAGAAGCTGTAGATTGTGAGCCACAACCTCTAAGTATTTATACTTGTTAAATTGATCTATTACATGCACAGTTTTTAGCATAAATTGTATATTGTAGCAAGAACGTAAACAAGGATATAAACAATTGGAAATGCAGTTTAATACCGCTACAAATTCATATTTATCCATCAAACTCCTGTAAACAGCCACAGTCTTCAGCAGCGCATGCAGTGTCTCTCTGACTTCAAGGGGTGTTTAGACCATTTTCAATCTGGTTTCAGAGCACATCACAGTACAGAGAGCACTCTTATAAAGATAATCAATGATATCCACCTAAATACAGATTCAGGCAAACTAACAGTGCTGGTATTGCTCGATCTTAGTGCTGCAATTGATACTGTCGATCACAGCATACTTCTGGATAGGCTGAAAAACTGGGTTGGGCTGTCTGGGATGGTCCTCAAAAGGTTCAGATCTTACCTTGAAGGGACAGGTTACTGTGTCAGTATAGGTGACCATAGGTCAACGTGGACACCCATGACATGTGACTAGATTCTATCACCTCTCCTGTTCAACCTTAATATGCTCCCTTTGAGCTACATAATGAGAAAAAAACTAATTTCCTACCACAGCTATGCTGATGACACTCAGATCTACTTAGCCTTATTGCCTAATGACTACAGCCCTATTGACACCCTCTGCCAATGCATTGATGAAATGAACAGCTGGATGTGCCAAAACTTTCTTTAGTTAAACAAAGAGAAAACTGAAGTCATTGTGTTTGGGAACAGAGATGAGATTCTCAAGGTAAATGCATACCTTGGCTCTAAAGGTCAAACAACAAAAAATAAAGTCAAGAATCTTGGTGTGACTCTGGACTCAGATCTAAGTTTCAATAGTCATGTCAAAGCAAATAGTAAATCAGTATATTATCATCTCAAAAACATTGCAAGAATCAGATGCTTTGTTTCCAGTGAAGACTTAGAGAAACTTGTTCATGCTTTTATCAGCAGCAGGGTGGATTTCTGTAACGGCCTCCTCACGGGCCTTCCCAAAAAAACAGTCAGACAGTTGCAGCTTATACAGAACGCTGCGGCCAGGATTCTGACCAGAACCAGGAAATCAGAGCACATCACACCTGTCCTCAGGTCTTTACACTGGCTCCCAGTTACATTCAGAATAGATTTTAAAGTATTATTACTTGTCTATAAATCACTAAATGGCCTAGAATCTCAATACATTACAGATATGCTCACTGAATACAAACCTAATAGAACACTCAGATCTCTAGGATCATATAAACTAGAAATTACAAGAGTTCAGTCAAAGCAGGGTGAATCGGCTTTCAGCTACTACGCCCCACGCTGCTGGAATCAGCTTCCAGAAATGATCAGATGTGCACCAACATTAGGCGCATTCAAATCAAAACTGAAAACACATCTGTTTAGCTGTGCCTTTATTGAATGAGCACTGTGCTACATCCGACAGTCCACACTATTATGGTTTTCTCTTCTTTTTCATTCTTTTATAAGCCATTTTAACACATTTTTATCAGTTTTTTTATTTTCTGTTTTTGTTTTTTCTTATACTTGTCTCTTTTATTCATGTTTATGTAAAGCACTTTGAATTGCCACTGTGTATGAAATGTGCTATATAAATAAACTTACCTTGCCTATGTGGCCGCTTTTCATTTGTTCTACATCTCGAATAATAAACTCGCAAAAGATATGTAAATGTTTCATATTACTTACACATGCTTATTTTCCCATGAAAGACACTTGTCAGATGTTATTTTATAGAGCAGGCATGAGGTTCAGCTGTGTCCTCTACATTTTCTGTCTGTTTCAGGCTCAAACTTCTGTGGCTAACAGCGGACTGACAGTATTTACACAGCACAAAAGCACGTGCTTGTAGGAGGTGTCCTGGTGACATAGAGCGGATCCGCAAATCGCAGCACATTATGTTAGCTGACCAATCATAGCCTCTTAAGGGCAGGTCTTTCGGAAGAGCTAGGAAATATGATAGTCGTTTTCATGTTAGCTGAGTAGCAGTATAAAATTAAAGTAAGATATATGAAAAAAATAATGTGATTTTTCTACAAATGAAGCTTGAGCACACATTGCTTTGCATCTTTTAAACACAACCAAGCCTTAAAAATACACTCTAGACCACCCCTTTAAAGGTTTTGAACTCATCATCACAAAGCATTCACATCAAGAGCTCTGTTAAAGGATGATGAAAAGTGTTTCAAATGAGCAAGTTGCCTCATTGCTGACATGTTGAGATCATATTTTTTGAGTACTGCAGATTTTATTTCAGTACGCTCCTCATCCATTGTTTGCTCATGAAAAAAAAAAAAAGATGTACATGCATTCATTGATTGACTCAACCATCTAAGTAGTTCTTCATTTAAGTCTTGTGTGCAACTTTTCAAGCCTCCTAAAGCTTTGGTAAAAGCAAAAAATGTTTTTCTCTAACATCAACTTAGGTCAGTATTTGGTTAATCCTTAAACCTCTTTGCTGAAAATCTTGTAAATGTTAGACGTGAACTGCCTTTTAACATTTAATAAGCTCTACATGTGTATGTAGGAGACATTGGGTCTCTTAGTTTGGATGTTTGTGAAATCTAGTAAATAACCTTTATCATTTCACCATAATGAAGTGTTTAATGTGCGCAGTGTTTTCAACCGCAAGTAAGAGACTGCCTTCTTCCTCGAACTGGTGTTTCTGCAGTACTGGCACAGGCTTGTGTTTTTTGTTGATAAAGTTTGTTTCAGATTATCATTGTTTCTTGAATATTTTAGCTCAGTGTATCAGACAGAGTGAAGGTCAGACTACAGAAAAGTGACGCACCTTTTCCCTGGCAAACTTTGCACTTGTGTGGCTCTTCTATGAAAGAAGCCCTTTCATTGGGCCGCTGGCTGCATGTGTACGGGTGTAAGCTTTGTGTGTCTTTTGGATAGCCAAAGGATATGACGTCAAGCACTGAGTGTAAAATCAGCCCACACCCTAATGAAATGTCTTAAAACACCATGTCTCCTACTTATACTGACTTTTCATCTCTATGTTACTTTATGTTTCTCCTTCCCTTGGATAAAAAAAATAGATCTGTTGTTTGAAAAAAAGAGCGATTGATTTAGTATGTGACTATGTGAAGTTAACTGAGTAATGCAACCAGAACAAGGATTGACAGCTGCCAAAAGTATTTCAGAGATGTTTTATTAATGTGTGGATGCATTATGAAATATGTTCACACCTTCCCCCAGAATTCATATAGTTGTTGCTGTATGAGGAAGCATCCGATTCTGAGTTGGCAGTTCTTGGTAGCCGACATTTGGCTCAGGGCTGTTTTGATCAGTTGTTCAAGTGAGTCAGTGTTCACTTTAATTTCAATACAAAGTGAACTCTGTGTTTGCACTGCAGATATATTTAGAAGTACCCTCTCCTGTTGTCCCTCTGCATTCAACGGTTTGAAAAGGTCTTTAATACAGAGACATAGTGGGAAATGGCGGAAGCAATAAAATTCTGCTCTAAGTAAAAATGTAGCATTATGGATGTGGCGGTAAAAAATAAAAACATAAATTCACAAAGAAAATATGTTAACATTATATTAAAACATCTGTTTATAGTTTCCAAAACGACTATGTGACTGTTATGGGATCAGAAAAACATCCATCAGGCAACAAAAAAAAATCATGTTATCAGTGTGATTACTGCTCAAAAATATGTTCTTTTCAAATGTTTTGAACACAATGTATATATATATATTTTTAGAAACATTTAAAATATTTTGAAACAATAGCTTTTGATGTGGAGGGTCCTTTGCTGGAAATACTACTGCCCTAAAAACAAAAAAAAATTGTCGCAAAAAACATGTAAAAAAAAAAAGTACATATACCGTAGGAGTGGTATAACAGAAAATTCTGGCGGTTTTAAAACCTTGACTTTTCCAAACTGCGGTAAACCTTGAAACCAGTTATCATCCCATGCCTATATCCATTCATAACATTTTTAGATTTTAAATGAGAATAAAAATGTTATGGGTGTGACCAAAAAAGTTAGCTCGTTTACAGTGTACAACATACATACTTTGTAGAAATGCAGCTTATTAAACTGCGCAAACCAAAAGAAATAATGCTAATCAAAAGGATGAGAGTTGGCTCACTATATAAAAAAAAGATTGATTTTATTTCATTTGACATTTTTGCGTTTATGAAGAAAAAAGCTTTGTTATAGATGTGACACCTCTTTGTATGGATGTGACAGATGTGAAATTGGCACTTGTGTGCTCCGGCGCAGCCTTCGTGCAGTCGCAGAACCCTCGCCGTGGCTGATGCCGACGCTGATGCGCATCTCTCACAAAATTCAATTCAATTTATCTTTATTTGTATAGCGCTTATACAATGTAGATTGTGTCAAAGCAGCTTCACATGGAAGTTTATAGTGAATTGAAACAGTGTCAGTTCAGTTTTCAGTGTTAAGTTCAGTTTAGTTTAGCTCAGGTCAGTGTGGTTTAATAATCACTACTGAGAGTGAAAGTGAGTCCAATTGGCGAAACACCAACTGGCGAAAGTGAAGAATTTAAAAAACCTCGAGAGAAACCAGGCTCAGTTGGGCACGACCATTTCTCCTATGGCCAAACGTCTTGTGCAGAGCTGCAGTCTAGGCGCAGAGCTGGACCTCAGCGAAGACTCGTCTGTCCTGTGTAACCACACGTCGCAACGATGCATAGTGCAGAGTCTGTGATTGGTTGGCTTGATAGCGAGGACAAGTGTGGGCAGAGGTGAGAGCCTCGATTGTTTACAAGTGTTGAATGCTGTGAACCTTATGATTACAGTTGTTGCATGTCTGCCGGTTTCCACCTCAGAATGAGCAAGTTTTAGCTACTTGTACATTAAGTTACACTGAAAAAAATGATGTCTGCAAAACTGTTGCAAACAATTTATTTGTGTTGAATTTAAACAAACTAATTAAGTTGAATAAAATTCTACTTAATTAGTTTGTTTAAATTCAGCCCAAATAAATTGTTTACAGCCACTTAACGTAAAAATATTGAGTAAATCCAAGGAATCATCTCTGAATGATTTTTTTTCAATGTAGCGTTCAGAAAACACTAGCGACGAAACTCTACACAGAAGAACATAAACACTTCACTGCCAGCTAGTGTTTCGAAAGTGTTATTGCAGAGCAACACAAACAGCATGCAGATGTATCTGCACAGCGCAAGGCATACGCCGTGAGTCACGGCGATCACTCGACGCAGAAGTAAAAACCAGCCTAAAGGCATAATCAGGATATATATGTATATGTATATATGTATATATGTATATGTGTATATGTGTATATATATATATAAATGTATGTATATGTATATATATATAAATGTATGTATGTATGTATGTATGTATATATATATATATATATGTATGTATGTATATATATATATATGTGTATATATATGTATGTATATGAATGAGCGAGCGAGCAATATAACAGCCATATCATCGCACTGCTACGAGTGTGATATAGCATTTATACATCAGTTCGACGGCATAATCGTGTCTAAAAAATTAAGTCAAACACGGAGAGTCTCAAAAACCCTTTTGAGGATCTACTTTCTTCCGCCATTCCTTCACATCTGCCGCTGACCATCAGACAGCAGAAACCGTTACAGATTCACCAATGTTATTTTAGAGCTAGTATTTGAATGATTCTCTAGTCCAAACTGATGGCAAAACGGGTCATTTTTGCTCACATTTTAAGATTATAAGGCTGAACGAAATTAATACTTTTTTCTAAAGATACAGGGATTTTTTTTTCAGTGTATTCTTATGAATTATTTCCTCATTAATATAGTTATTGCAATATGTCCAAAAATATTTTAGGTCCATATCTCCCCATCATTAGTAAGCGTTTTTGATGTTATGTGATACTTGTGTACTTTAAGAGTGTTACTTAAGCAGCAATAATTGACCAGTTGGCTAAGGTTGTGCAAATGCTACATGTCAGTGCCCTTCACAGTCCAAAAACTTTACATCTGTCGATTTTTGCATCTGGACTCTGGAGGAGTTTTTTTTTTTTTTCATCAATGTTAAGTTTCTCACCCAACTCTACATCTTTGAACCCGAGTACACTGACAAAAAGTGATTGTTTCTTAATAGAAAACACTATTTGTGTGACTACCTTATACATATAAATTGGGGCATTTTAATTCTTGGGTGAACTATTACTTTAAACTAGATTTCCTTAGAGCTGATCAGTGCCTACTGTGCTTCAGGAATGCTGTCATGTGCAATTATCCCCCAGAGACCGGCTGGCATCACACGCACGCACGCACACAAGCATCTAATGTTTTAATTGAGCATATTCTTGTAGCTTCACAATTGCTCAGCACATGCGATATGCTATTTCTGTCTGGAGTGTGAGCTGTGTTCAGCTGTACACTGATAGATTTTAAAGTGTCTTCAGCTCCAGATGCTTGATTTGTTGTTACTTCTTGTTAATAATCTGAAACTAAAATTAATATTTTTTCACCAGATCTAAACAGTCTATTTATAAGAGTAGGTTTCTTTTTACTATTTTTTAGCCAGGCCATAAAATATATACAAATTAATTAATTTATAAATGTGTGTCTGTGTGTATGTTTGTATCTTTTATCTTTCTAATCATCAAAACAATCTTCAAGAAATATTACACTGATACTAAATAGTGCTAATAATTTTTAAATTGCAGTTTCTTGAACAGCAGATCAGCATATTAGAATGATTTCTAAAGTATCATGTGACTGGAGTAATGATGTTGAAACTTTTGCTTTGAAATCACAGGAATAAAGGACATATTTAAACATATTATAAATAAAAAACAGTTATTTTAAATGGGTTTTTTTGTTTTTGTTTTTTACAGTTTTTGCTTCTTACGTTTTAAATAAATGCATGCTTGGTGAGCCAAAGAGACTTTTTTTACACATTTGTATGTGTCTGTAATGGCTAGTGATAGAGATGCAGTTGTTTTCAAAAATATCTAAAAAAAAAATCTGCATCAAAAATCTGTACAATAAACAATAAATGTTTTTTTATGATTTCAGTGCACTTTTTCCCTTGCATGCCAACCTTGCGTAACACATTACAGAAGCTGAGTTTGAAGAATAGATATGTGGAAAGCACAGCTAAAAATACTCACTGCATTCTACCCACCCAAATGTTAACCTCTTTTAGTGAAACATCTATTCATTGCTGCCCTTGCAGATTACAATCAGGCATTTGTATGGCAGTACAGTAACATATTCGTTCAGTGTCTCAATGTAATGTGTTCAAAGGTCACAGGTAGTACTTTAATGTAATGACTGGTGTGTTCGTAAATGGACAAGTGTTTTGTTAAAACGGCTGTAAAAAATGAAGTGGGTCAGTTAAAAAGCTGACTTTTTATCTGCTGAGTTTGTATTTATTTGGGGAAAGTAGTAGAATGTTCAAAATTAGGAAAAAAAATAGTTTTTTTCAGTGGAGATAAACTGATTGTCTTTTTTTATTCTGCTCAGTTTATTGTAAGAGTACACACATTTGATCTAGGATGAAAGTGCTAGATAAAGTTCAGTTATTTAGAACGTTTTAATTCTCAATGCAGATACCTTTGTTTTTAATACAATAGATAAAATGATTTTTAAAAAATCATGACTTGCTTGGGAATCTCCAAATTCACAATATACTTGTTTTTTATTTTTATTTTTGCTTATATATGTGTCTGCGTGGGGTTAGCATGTTCTTCCCGTGTTGGTGTGGGTTTCCTCCGGGTGTTCTGGTTTCCCCCACAGTCCAAAGAACTGCACTATAGGTGAATTGGATGAACTAAATTGACCATAGTGTATGAGTGTGTGTGAATGTGAGAATGGTGTTTCCCAGTATTGGGTTGTGGCTGGAAGGTCATCCGCTGCGTAAAACATATGCTGGAATAGTTGCCGGTTCATTCCGTTGTGACGACCCCTGATAAAGAAAAGGACTAAGTCAAAGGAAAATGAATGAATGTCTGTGTGTGTAAATCCATTATAAACTCTTAATAGGATGCTATTTAAATCTATATGCCTAAAACCTATTTAGATTTATAAAATTTTCACAATAAATGACATAAAACTGTTCATGAATTAGAATTAATTCCATACCAGGTTAATGAAGCTTTATTTTCTTTATGCAACATGTAGTTTTCTTTTGTTTCTTTATTGTTTTGTTCTTGTGCCGCAGACATGTTGTCTAGCTGAGGATTGCGATTATGATTCTCAGTGAGCGTAGCTATAGACGCGTCCGCAGGGAAGAGGTCATTTAGATTCAGTCTGTCTTCCTGACACAAGTCTGTTTTGTTGTTTTTACATCAGTGTGTGTTCAAAGCCAAAGGACAAGTGCACAAACACACACACATTCACAAACATTTCTCATTTTATGTCAAGTTAATTTAAAAGTTGGCATCTGCTGGAAAGTGATTTATTGCATTTGAATGGCACTGAAGCCTGTGTTGTGTGCGTTTTGCCATATGTCTTGTGTTTGGGTAGGGTAATAACATTAGTGTGTGTGTGTGTGTGTGTGTGTGTGTGTGTGTGTGTGTGTGTGTGGTTATGCACACTTGTGCTTGTGTGTGTTTGTGCAAGAGGTCAGGGAGTTAAGAGGGACAGCTGTAGTGTTTCTTATTGATGTTTTTTTTTTTTTACTGTGTGTGTGTTTGCTTAATAGAGTCAGACTGTGCACATGGAAAAGGGTGGTAGGCTGTTCAACAATGTTTTTTTTCTTGGCCAGTCATGATGTCATAGGAGGACATGTGTGTCAGTGAGAGAACAGCTGCTGTGGGGTGGTGGGAGAGACTTCACAGAACAGCTTGCTTGGGAAATGTGGAATTCTGTTCATCCTGGACATTTCCTGTCTTTCCCTCAATTCCTCCTTCTCTTTTTCACTCATTCTAACATAACCACCATTTGTGTTTCTTCGCCTCTCTCTGATCTCCATGTTTAATTTGTACTCACAGTAAATTATGAGATCATTTCTTTAAAACTTGTGTTATTTTATATAATGGTATTTGCAGAGGGTCCTAAATTAGGGTTTTTGAGCACAATATATTGTTCATTTTACACACCAGAAATAAAGGTACATAATTTGTTACTGGTACATTTTTGTTCCTAACAAGTTTTTAAAGGTACATATTAACACCTAAAAGGTACAAATGTGTACCTCATAGTACCTCAAAAGGTACAAAAGCGAACCTTGAAAGTACAAAAGTGTAGCCTAAAGGTACAATTGTTCCCTCATATGACCACAGTGACAGATTATCTACCTTTATTTCTGAGAGTGCAGCACTGATATCGCAATGTGCGAATCTGGAATAGTCACAGCGCAGGATCTGCAATGTCAAGTTGGGATGATAATTAACCAGAAAGCACAGTTCAGAACAAAGTTTAACCCTGAAAGAGTGACAGATCTTCATAATGTCTGCGATTACGTATGATTTGAAGCATTTGGGCCCTAGAAAGGATTGTTTTAACAAAGATTTATTGTTTTTAATTATTTCCATAATTAAGACTAGTCAACATTTAAAGCGGATCAAAATGTTTTTTTTAATTGTACTTAGGCAAAGACGATTGCTGTCAAATTTTTGTTTTAGAAAACTTTAATGCAAACTTGTTTGCTTCAAATGTTGACTACCGTATACAGTGTTATTTTACGTTATGATTATTTTATTTTGAACATCAATACTCTCCAGAAAACCATAAAGCACAGATTTTAATTCATATGTTTATTCATAATCAATGTAAAATACTAAATGCTTTCTAAACAGAGTTATGAGTTGCCTTCAGAAATTATATTCATATTACGATATTTATCGGCGAGAAATCACAATGCTAGTTTTTTCCAATATCATGGGCAATTTTTGTAGGGCACACAAATAATACAGCTGTACTTGTAAGCATATAGAAAACTTTAATGCCACAAAAGCAGTCATTTCCATTGTAGACTTTACTATCAGTGATGCATTCAGTACATTTACATCATCTGTATTAAAGTAAAAAATGCCTTACTTATTTGTCACTGGATGAGTGATACACATGACTAATCAAAAATTGAGTTTTGCATATTTACAATAGAAAATATACAACATATCTTCATGGAAGTTGCTCTTACCTAAAATTATGATGATTTTGGGCAAAAAAGAATAATCATTTTATTTAAAAAAACATTCAAATTTTGACCCATACACATGCTGTAGCAGGAATAAAAAATAACCCATGCAACATAAGCTTTTGTGGTCCAGGATCACATTTTGGTTTTTAAGAGAGACAACTCCCCTCAAATAAAGTGATTCAATTGTGTAGTGAACATGGTTAGTATAGAAATAAAACTATATATATATATATATATATATCTGTAATTATAAAAAAATAACATTGGCCAGAATAACAAAGTAAAAAAACAAACAAAAAAAACACCTTTGTTTCAGTACTTTAAATACACATGTAAATGCATATTTCTCATCCCTCAAAAGTTACTTAAGTTAATGTAATGAAGTACATATAGTTTGTGACATTCAGAATGTCAAAAATACAAATTTGTATCATTTAGATACATTATAGTTTTACATGATAGTTTTTTGTGTCTTTAGCAATCACCCCTTTAAAATATAAAAGGCACAAATTCAATCATGACCCACATGTTTTAGATGTGCACGACAAAATAAGAAGAATGCATTTAATGTCTAAGTTTTGAGTCCTCTTCTGTGTGAGAGAGAAAGAGCTTAGCAGAGCTTAATGGAAATCAGCAGCTGTTAAGCAACAGGGTACCAAGATAACACACCTCTCTAATTTCCCTCTGCACTCTTTCTTCATCTCCATTTCATTTTCTGCTCTTCCATAATTCTGCCAAATCTCCTTTTGTCCCACACTTTCCCCTATTCTCTCTCTCTCTCTCTCTCTCTCTCTCTCTCTCTCTCT
>CAIGQZ010032813.1:434686-453408 GCA_903798205.1 Danio tinwini
GTGTGTGTGTGTGTGTGTGTGTGTGTGTGTGTGTGTGTGTGTGTTTTGAGTAGATATATGAGGTTGTGAGAGCATAAATTAGTAGACTATTTTCTGCTGAGACCAGTTTTGGAAAAGCGCCACATGCTCCCTTGTATCGTTATGACTTTCAGGATTCTGGCAGGGCTGTCTGTTAATGTGCCTATGCAACACTTTCTCTCCCTCTTTTTGATTCCTTGTTCTCAAGAAGAAAGAAAACAGGGTGTGAAATAGAGAGGGATGAAAGCCAGATTTTACTCCTGTTTCCAGTTAGTCTTTATTAAAGCCACATTTCTGAGCATCCGCATCATCTTCCAGTTCAATACAATCAATCTACAAGCATCAACTTTCTGATTTGAACTACATAAATAGTTCAATTTAACATAATTGTACATTAACATACTATATTTATTACTCATTTCTGTACTGTTTTTACTGTGTTCAGCAGTATATATAAGTACACCCCTCACAAATCTAACTTATAAATTAATATTTTAATAGGAAGCTATACAATATTATATATATATATTGTGCATATACATTAGATTAGTCAATAATGAAGCCAAATCTGGAGCTTATCTAACAAAATAACTTATGATAACGCTCCAAAAACTAGTACACCCAAATTAATGTTATAGAAAAATATTAAATACAAATTTAAAAAAGAGGAAAAATCAAGAGAAGCAAAAAAATTGAAAACTTTAGTTGAAATTTTGTAGGATGTAATTTCTTTTTGCAATATTTTACTTGAATTTAATTGTATTATCTTTCAATTTCTAAATATGTTTGGTGACTAAAATATTATTGTAATAAATGTATCTGTTTAATAAATCTGTTTTGTTTAAATGCACAAAAATACATTGGCTATGTTCACTGTGAAATGGAGAAAAATATTCATTTTCCAAATGTGGTGTACTCTATCCTGAGCACTGTATACGTTTTTTACAACTAGTGCAATTGTTTATTTAAATACATTTTAATGTTTGATCTGTGTGATGATTTTGGGTTCTGTGTTTAACCATGGAGTAGGATTTCACAAGCTGTTTTAGTTAGACATTATTTTTGGAACACAGAAAATAGGGTGTTTGACAGGAAACGATCATTATGTAATACAAATTACAATAAATTATACATTAAATGTTGTACAGTGTTGTGAAGCACTTTAGGTAGCCCTTTGGTTGCAGTAAGGTGCTATAACTAAAGTTGGAAAAAAGATCAGAAATAAATGACTTGAGTCATTTATTATAATTGTGAAAAATAAAATAGTGCTATAAACTGAATCTTACTTCTCTCAAAATCTTCAACTGCTTAAGGTTTGTTTCTTTTTAAACTCTATTATGAACTATATGGCTCACATCAGTGTTTCATGGTGAACATGTTGAAGATAAGCAAACTAGCTGTGCAATTAAAAAGTGATCAGCCGTTTGTTTTTAATGTATTGAAGTGTGCTTTCCATTGGAATGTAAATAATACCGAAAAGTAGGTCAAATAATAGCCCACAATTTTGTGAAAGTCATTTTTTCACATCCTACAGAACTTAAGTTACAAATCATAAGCTGCCAAATTGATTAGTGAGTTGATGACATTATTCTCTGTAATAACATTTTGTTGGTTAACAGGTGTTCACTTCAAAACTTTTTCAACAAATACATTTAGTCAACATGCGTGAAATGCAGTTCATTCATTTTAAAAGCCTTTAAAGAATGTTTAACCCTTGTGTGCTGTTGGGAATGTTCTCATCCACTCTTGGGTGATTTTGATACTTAAATTGGCCACAACTTTCTCTGTGTTTTAGCAAACTGATTTTTTTTTTGTGACAAATATTATTTTTTACACATATTATGGAAAAATGCAATAAAACCTTTCCAAAACTCACCAAGACACTCTGGGTAAGTTTACTACCCTTTCATTTTGTTCTTGACTGTTGTGCTCTATTGACTTTTATTAAAATGTGTTTTTTGGAGTCATGACACCATTATAATTATTGATGTTTTTCCCTGTTGGGAAAAGGTACAATTTGTAATTTTTACTGTTAATCATCAGTTACAGTGCAAAAATAACTACTATAATTGCTGTTATACTCCACAGAACTCCATATAAAATTTATAAACTGTTTTTTTCCACTCTAAAGGTTTAATGATGCCAACTAATGAAGTAAAATGGACAAATTGTACCTTTTCCCAACAGGGAAAGCCACCCACAAATCAAGAATGCATCGTTATATGATGTCATGGCAAGTCGATAGGGCAAAAACAGCCACGGACATATTGAAAGGATAGTCCATTTAATTTGAACAATACACAAGGATTAAAGCGTTTTTTGTTAACATTCAAACACATTTGTTTTTAAGCTCATGACAAGCATAATTTTTGTCAAGTGTGTCTAAGCGATCAGCTCAGTCCAGCGTACATTTTGTGAAGTGTCATGCCTGCATGCTTGTGTAAAAATAAAGCTGTATATGTGTATAGAAAATCAATATCAAATACACTGGAACGAACCAAACTGACTTTTTCCTGAATGATTTTTCAATAGCTGGTGATACGTGTACACATGTCAGATGAGAGCTCAAAGACCATGATGGTGGATGAGAGGCAAACGGTCAGGCAGGTGCTGGACAGTCTGCTGGATAAATCTCACTGCGGGTACAGTCCTGACTGGGCCCTGGTGGAGACCATCCCTGAGCTACAGATGGGTGAGGACACTTGCACATGCACCATCTGCCTACCTCAGGGACAAAGTGAAAATTGCCTTATTGTTCATTCATCCTCTTTTTTTTCCCAGAGAGAATTTTTGAAGATCATGAGAACCTTGTAGAGAACTTGCTTAACTGGACCAGAGACAGTCAGAACAAACTCATGTTCATTGAGCGGATTGAAAAGTATGCACTTTTCAAAAACCCCCAGGTGAAGCTCTTTTTTTTTATTTTAAAAAATACTGGCAAAAGAAATCGGATAAAACATTTGGAATTCAAAATATTTAAATGATTCATTCACATAAATGATTCACAGAAATAAATGTAGGTTACTACTAATAATATGTGAAAAAAATTAACACATTTGGACACTTCTGAAACAACATTTTTTTTTTTTTTAAGTTTCTCAGGTAACACTTTATAATAACTACACACTATGAAGCATTATTTAAGCATTAGCAAATAGTGAATTCATTATCTGTTAAGCATTAACTCTACATTAATAAGCAATAGTAAGCAGTTTATAACTGCAGCTACAAATGCTGTATTCTTGATTTATACCCACATTTATAATGTACCTAATAATTGTACTTTCATAATTTGTTAATGATTTTTTTCCATTACTTAAGTATTGCATAATTAACAAAACATTTGTATTTAAGAGTAGTTGGTGGTTTTTAAGATCATTCAGAATGAGTTAGTAACTGATTAATAAAGTATTGAAATCAACATTTATATATCGTAATATTCAGGCATATAGTAATTGTTACTTTATTATTAATAAATGCTTTATTAACTCAACTTAATGCAGTTTGGTGACCTAATCTAAAGTGAGGACTATTTATGCTTTATAAATCCCTTATAAATGACAGTTAAAGGCTTAGTATTAAATGAACAATAATCTTTGCAATCTTATTTAAAAAGTAAAATTACTGTAAAGTTTAATCATTGCTGAATAACAGGAGTGTATACCACATAAAATACCACATAAAATTGGATAAAACAACAACAATATAATAATTTAACAATATAATAGGATGTGATGTTTAAACTGTACAGTCTTTTTATTTTAGAGGTTGCAAGGTTAGTTTTTTATTTGATATAGCTTGATTTGTGTATCTTTAAAAGAATAGAAATAAGTAGTTAAAGTTTTTTTCTTCCTGAACCTTTATTTGTCATTTATACAGGATTTCTAAAGCATAAATAGTCCTCACTTTAGATTAGGTCACAAAACGGCATGAAGTTGAGTTAATAAACCATTTACATAATAATTAATTAATGGTTCATAGTGTGTAGTTATTATAAAGTGTTACCGTTTCTCATTTTCTTTTGAACAAGAAGGCATCCATTTGATCAGTCAACAGTAATATACATTTATAAAATGTTGATTTTAAAATGTTTCAAACACATGTTTTAGCTTTTCTTTCATCAAATGATTAATATGGTTATTTGCAATATATATGTTAGTATATTGTGATATGCCTTGAACACCATATCACCATTTTGGAACGCTTTTGAGAGCATAATTTCTCAATGAAAACTGAAGTAATGATCTTTGTAATCACAAAAATATTTTAATGTTTATAAAAATGAAAAACATTTTTTTATTTTCATACCTAAAACTTACTAAAAATCATACCAAATTAAAAAGTCATAAAATCAAATAATGTGATGTTATTTTAACTAATATTAATTAGTTGATCGTGTTTCGATTCATGTTTTACACAAAGTTAATATATTTGTTAGTTAGTTTGACTTGCTGTAAAAATTGCTGGGTTCCACACAGTTGATTTGTGTTGGGACAACATGAAGGAATTAAACAAGACCTAAGTGTAACCTTTAGTGTAAATGTAAACACTCTTGATTCTTTAAGTTTAGCTTGAAGTTATAGTAATGAGTTTATGGTTCTTGGTGTGTAAAGCAGTTTATAATATGTCACACTGATTCACTTGTTTCTTGTTGTGTGTGTGTTTCTAAGAACTATTTACTTGGGAGGAAGGAGACTTCTGAGATGGCAGACAGAAACAAGGAGGCACTGCTAGAGGTAAAGCATTTTACAAAACTAATTATGTGGTCATATCATACTACTATGACAATGCTGCAATTAGAGAACATTAGAGAACAAGCCGCATTAAACACAGAGAATTAATCAAGACTAACTAGACCAACTTCTCTTTGGCCAACTGTGCATAAACTGAAATTGTATTGCTTTATAGCAGGTGTTCTCAAACCTGGTCCTGGAGGGCCAGTGTTCTGCAGATTTTATCTCCAACTTGCCTCAACACACCTGCAAAGATGTTTCTAGAAAGCCCAGTAAGAGCTTGATTAGCTGGCCCAGATGTGTCTGATTGGGGTTGGAACTAAGCTTTGCAAGACACCAGCCCTCCAGGACTGAGTTTCAGAGCCCCTGCTTTATAAATAAAGATTTAAGTTAATTTTAAGTCTAATGCAGCTGCTTTGCATAAAACATGTTTTATTTTTTCTTTAACTTGCATGTGCATTAGCAAAAATGTACAATGCATATAAATGTTTGGTGAAAGAGAGGACAATTTTTTTATCATGTGATGTTCATATAGAAATGATAATTGTGATGACAGAGTTTGCAACTTGTATCAAGATAAAGTGTTTATAAACTACTTGACAGTGTACTTGTGATTAAGACTGTACGATGTGGAAAAAAAGTGACCTTCAGATAATTGTTTTCCACAATATATATTGCAATATGTATACAGTTTCACCAGATGACTGGAATAGCTCCATTTGCAAAGTATTCAGAATTTTAGATTAATTTGAATGATTTTGTAGAGCATAGATAAATACAACAAAGCAAAGACACAAATGAAATGAACAGTGCTTTATAGTTTTCTGGGGAATTTTCAGTATTTAGGGACAGAAATTGAATAATTAAAATAAACGCTGCTATAAATGTTCTAATTTCTTGTGTTAAAGTTCTTGAAATTCACTCGAAAAAGCTTAAATATCACAAACAATTATGGTTGACTTTTGCAATAACTCCACAAATCACACCTTACAGTACAAACTTATTGTGAAATTAATTTCACACATTGTGATGTCTACACTGAAATGATATATTGTGCAGGCCTAATAGTATTTGTATTTGTTTGCCTTTAGGAATGTTTTTGTGGCAGCTCGGTGTCAGTTCCAGAAATCGAAGGAGTGTTGTGGTTAAAGGAAGATGGTAAAAAGTCTTGGAAGAAGCGTTACTTTCTGCTAAGGGCATCTGGCATTTATTTTGTGCCAAAAGGCAAAGCCAAGGTGAGTGTTGTGGTGTGTTTATTTTTGGTTCCTCGTATGATTTTGTGTCATGTTCTCATTTAACAGACACAGAACCTAATGGAATTTCCTGTTTATCAATTCACTGAGGATACTCTACACAAACCATATGCTGTTTGTCATTCCCTCATAACAAATCATGTGGCTTTAATTCCCAGAGAGACCGCATACACTGTTTCTTATACAACTCAAAGTCAAAAAAACTTAAAGATAATAATCATAATAACTTCAAAAATTACTTGATTGTTTAATTCCTCTTTATTTCTGTAGCGCTTTTACAATGTAGATCAGGGGTGCTCAACCCTGTTCCTGGAGATCTACCTTCCTGTAGATTTTAGTTGCAACCCATATCAAGCACACCTGCCTGTAATTATCAAGTGCTGTTCAGGTCCTCTTTAATTGGTTCAGGTGTGTTTGGTCAGGATTGGAGCTGAACTTTGCAGGAAGGTACATCTCCAGGAACAGGGTTGAGCAGCCCTGATGTAGATTGTGTCAATGCAGCTTAACATAGATGACGTTCTAGTAAATGAAATCACTTCAGTCCAGTTTTCACAGTTGAAGTTCAGTTTAATTCAGTTTGATGTAATGTAAATGTTACTGCTGAAAGTTACGAGAGCACGAGGCTTTTTGTTAGTTTCAAATTCAGTGACGGTTTATTTTGTTTGTTTGAAATATACTTGTGCACAAATTCTGTGATATTCTGTGATAAATTCTTGTGATTTGATCCTGAATGTGTATTTCTTTTGTGCTATATAGTTATATATTTGTACATTTCTACCTGTTTGCTTGTATCATTTGAAGTTTTTTTGGTATATGCTATGTAGCATTTACTATCCAAACAAACATCATGTAATACATTAAAAACATTAAAAAGGTCAAACATTTTTGATCTATTTATTTTGATTTCGGTAGGCTTCCAGGGATTTGGTGTGCTTCCTGCAGTTGGACCATGTTAACGTGTATTATGGTCAAGACTACAGAAGCAAGTACAAGGCCCCCACTGACTACTGCCTGGCCCTCAAGGTATGTGTGACGTTATGGCCAGTTAAAGGGATAGTTCACCCAAAAAATGCTCACCATTTAATCACCCTCAAGTGCTTTCTTTATTTAGCCTGAAAATATTTGACAGATTATTGGAAAACATTGATATAGTACAAAAAAGCTTATGAAATGGCTACCAGTTTTCAAAATGTGAAAAGTTCAGATGCAAAAGAAGCTAAACGACACTTCCGTCAAACAAGAGCTAGTGATATTGAGCGAATGCTTTAGGCACGTAGTACATGTTCAACAAATGATTTGCTTCAAATCATCTAAATCCCAGTGTCAGCCTATTCTGAAATAGCAGTATGTTGGCAAAAGCCTCTAAACGCCTTTGACAACAAAAGCCACTATGTCTCGAGAACCATCAGAAGGTGCGAATCGAATCATGTTTTCAATGTACTGTAGCAGCGCGCTGATAAGCTGTTTTTTTTGAGGAGACTGTTTTATTCTGCTTTCGATTAGGATTTTAAAAGATGGAGTTTGATGGATTGAATGACCCTTCCTGACTGTCAGTGAATGACAAATGAAAACGTCCCATACCTCAAAACTATTATAAGAAGCCAAGTTCATGGTTGGTTCGTGTTCACATCATGTTTTTTCGTATTAAACCCCGGTACGCTAGCATCATCGAGCTGCTGTTGTGTGTATGGCTGTTGTTAGATGACAGACACAAAAGCAAAGCGCTAAAATGGAAAGATGTCTACACATCACACTCGTTCTGCTTTTACTGAATCTTTTGGTTTTGGACATACAGAAAGCAACTCATGTCATGACTCATTTTTTTTAAGAGACAAGCAGACATTATTATTGTGCTTGCCCTGGCTCAGTCCCACTTGTCACCAAGGTACAGTATGTGATACACAGACAAACACACACACACACAGAGAGATATGAATAAATGAAAGTTATGAAAATGATAGTTTGTTGTTGTAATGTTGGCGGTTTACTTCCATTATCTGGTACGATTGCATTCGTACCAGAAGTGCACCGGACCAGAGATTGCATGAACCGTACCCCAGACCACTTCTTTTAGGCAGACTTGGGTACGGTTCGTGGGTGCGCACCCAAGTTCAGAAGACACATTCACACTAGCTAAACGTACCGTACTCTGACGTCATCTGAACCCGGGTGCGGACCAAAAGTGCAAGTGTGAAAGCACCCTAAGAAAAAGAAAACACTGTACAGTCAGAAGTGTAGCATGCATAATGTTTTTTTGCGCAGTGACACTACTTTAAGTCAGATTTACTATACATTAGATGGCAACTTCATTTCACGAAAGATGAAGTTAAGATGCTGTTCTTTTATGCCACATGGATGCTATGAGGATAAACAAGACATAATAGAGATCAAGACCTTGAGTATAGTGAGAATGAATGAATGACAGCTTCTCACAGTGTCTGAGAGACTTCCTTTTGTGGAATGTGTAAAACTATACATTATTTATATTACTTCATATTACCAATTTTATTTTATATTCTCAATTTTAATGTTATTAATGAACTTACTTGACAGATATCATTTATTCATTTTCATTCTGCTTTGTCCCTGGTTTATCAGGGATTAACACAACAGAACCCAAACTTACTTGACAGATTTGTTTATTTTTAATTTTAGGTGGTTTGTAAAAAAATAGTGATTTTTCAACTAATTACAATGTCTTGTCCAGATAGGTGAATTTAGAGTTTTTTGCAAAAAAGCACAAGTGGATTAAACAAGTTTTGATGCAAAAGAAAATCTACCTTAAAAACCAAGGAACTGTCTAGTGACATTTAAAAAAAAAGTTATTTTATTCACTAGCTAATAACTTTTTCATTATCGATAAAATGAAACGTCTGAACATAATTATAGGAGCCTGATAGAAAATGCTCATTTACTAAAAAAGAGGTCTGATGGATTTAGAGGGTTTTGCATCTGAACACTTTATATTTTCTGTATTTTAGTTTTGGGTTAAACTATCCTATTAAGCCTGTTAAAATGCATCTACTCTAAAACTGGATTATAAAAAAAGTTTAAAAGTTGAAGGTCAGTTATTTTTGACAAAAAAGCCCTGTATATCAGAACCATTTTGCTTTTACTAGTTTTTCTATTCAAACATTTTAAAAATGCAAGTATAGTATCCAGAAAAGGTTGAAAATGTTGGTTTTGTGGAATCTTACATTTGTTTGAATCTGCATCTGTGCCTATATTATATACAAGTGTATTTTGCCTACATTTAAAAATAGGTTGGCTGACAGTGTTAACAGCTTGCATGTGATGCATCACAGATGGCTGTGCATTTTTTGCACAATGTGTAAATGATAGTTGCTGCCCTCTAGTGGTTCTCAAGTACAAGAAAACCATCTATCTTGGTGACCTTGTTTATTTTGCCCACAGCACCCTCAGATCCAGAAAAAGTCACAGTACATTAAATATCTATGCTGTGATGATGTCAGAACTTTACACCAGTGGGTCAATGGCATTCGTATCGCTAAGGTAATCACTTGTCCTAAGTTTGTAACCAGTAAATGAAGCCTATGCCCTCAACAAACTATTTGTGCTTAATTTAAAAAGCAATGTTCTTGTGTATTTAAAGGATAACTTGATCATGTCATGTTCTGTTTTATGCACAGTATGGGAAGCAATTGTATGTGAACTACCAAGAAGCTATGAAGCGAACAGAGGCTGCCTATGACTGGTCTTCTCTCTCCAGCACCAGCATCAAGTCAGGAACAAGCTCAGTCAGTATACCTGGTGAGTTACTTGAATACCTGATTATGGGCAAGTCCTTTTCAACTTAAATCTCTAGAAATATCATTACTATTGGAGCATTTCTGTTTCGTGACTCAATTATATTTATTTTACTGAACTATGTTAGATCAGTAGATGTAAATGTTGCTGATTTGATTATGTTTGTGCTCATAGAGTCGCAGTCAAACCACTCTAGCCAGACAGACAGTGGTATGTCAGATGGTACTTCGTCATCTCATGCCCGCTCCCAGAGTGTGGTCAGTTCAATCTTTTCTGAGGCCTGGAAGAGAGGAACTCAAATAGAGGAGAGCACTAAGGTGAGTATCTGAGCACTTTCTTCAATGATAAAACACCACAGAGTTAAGCCTCGGTCAGATCACACAATTTTTATTGACGGTTACAAAAGTCAGTATGTCAGATTATTCGGGGTTTTTTTTTTTTTTCTTAATAAAATTTTGACTTGTCGTGGATAACAAATGTACCAGACTACACATTCCTTCACGATCAGTCATCATGAACTTGCCACAAGTGAGACGGAGAATATGAAAGCACATCAGCAGCAGCAAGGAAAAATCTGATGCTCAGGATATATTATTTAAAATTATGACATTTAAAAAAAATGTGCAAATTTATAACCGAGTTTTGTGATACAATCACAGTGAAGCATTCATTAAATCTTTATTTTCTATATTAGAACAAAACAAATAATCCCCCCGTATAGTTGAGTAGTGGACGGGTACAAACAAAAATATCATTCGTATATTTTTCTTGAAAAAAATATCTTTTGGAAACTAATTTTATTATCTATAAACAAAAATAACGAATAACATTTGAGGTGAAGCGCTTTAAAACAAGTCTAATATATATGCGCCAAAACACGAATTGCTGTGAGGTTGTGTTGGTTTGTTAAATAAAATAATAATCTAGCCTAAATAAAATTAAAGTGAAATATTCACAGTTTCAGAGAAGCCTATATTAAACTGTTTTCACAGTTAATGACAAATTGAAATAAGCAGGAATTGCTTTCGCAATGTATTCAAAGCACTGAACATGTTCCCAGATTACCTAAGAGGAACAAACTCTGTTGTAAGGATGAGAGAACTCCTTGTGAGAATGAAGATGTCTGCTTATTTGTGCCAGATTGTCAGATAAAATTGCTTAAAACTGAAAAAGTAGTTAAAGTTTGCATAACCAATGATTAATTATATCCACCCGTGACCCACCCATAAGTAAATGTGCAGCCTATTTTTTGATTACCCGACCAGCGAATTAATGGCAGCACCTGCTGATATAACAGAGAAATGATGTGCTCATATTGCACAGTGTCACCCACGTGACTAAACTCGTCGTGAAGAACGAAATTTAAAAAATTAAAGATGCTAGACTTTCTGCGATGGGGTCCTGAGGTGTTGCAGGCATGATACTGGTTGTCGTGAACTATGCCACATTACACAAGAAGAAATGATTGAATCTTAC
Source organism: Danio tinwini (assembly GCA_903798205.1). Taxonomy (NCBI): domain Eukaryota; kingdom Metazoa; phylum Chordata; class Actinopteri; order Cypriniformes; family Danionidae; genus Danio; species Danio tinwini. The sequence continues at coordinate 445,935 of CAIGQZ010032813.1, forward strand.
GTCACGATGTCCATTTGTCGTTTACGAATCCCCACGACACCCTACGTCAAGGAAATTGTGCCGAAATCATTACAAATTCGTGTGATCTGACTGGGGCTTAAAATGAAGTAATTTTAAATGGACAGTTCGCCCCAAGGATGATGTCCCTCTCCTTTGTCTACTTGTTTGACTTTTTATGCAGTTGCACATTATTCACTGGCAATATTTCCTTCCTGTAAGCTGTTAACCTCTGCAATTGGATCATTGGGTCAATAAGTTCAACCCAAAAACCTGATCAGACTGATTTATGATTAAATCATTCTGACCATTTTTTATCCAGATTAGCAGTCATTTGAGAAGATTGATTTATTACTGATTAGTAACCACTTCAGTCATGAAATCTTCTGAATGCTTCAAGGAGAACTAGGATTTTAAGTTACTTACCTTTTAAATTCCAATCTGTCTTTCTGTGCGACATCAGAGAAATTGGAAATTAGTGTATACAAGTCGTGTACCACTTTTATGTTTATGGTCTTTTTTTTTTAAACTTAAAGGTTCAGATTCTTTCTAATTGCATGAAAAATTGGGACTTAAAGGTCTTACAGAAATTCAACAAAGTAATAACACATTGATTTTCTTTCTTTTTTTTCCCTCAGGCAAGACCAGAATCAATCCGTTCTACTCATTCAAGCCATAGCAGTCATTCTTCTCATCACGTATCTCAACAGCAACATCTACACACACAACAGCCACATGTGCATTCAATTCTACAATCGCGTGGAAGTGTCACACAGGCTCCGACACAGGCACCAACACAAACACTGGCACAAGGACCACCCCAAGCAGCACCAGCTCCACCACCTCCTCCTCCTCCACCTCCTCCACCACCTCCTCCTCCTATTTCCAGTATCCCCCACCATGCAACTCCTACCATGTTTGCCAAATACAGCACTATCACACGGCTGCAAAATGCCTCTCAGGCTACAAGTCACCACAAGCCTCAGCCTCAAATTCAGCAGCAAGTGCCACCAGTACCACCACCCTCCAAACCACAGTCAAACAATATTCCATCAGGTGCTAATATCCCACCCCCTCCTCCTCCACCTCCACCTGCCTCAATGCCTCCACCTGGTTCAGCCATGGCTGTTTTAAAGCTTGGCCCTCCAGCTGCAGCAGCAATTCCACAGCCCTCCCCTTCTCCCCCCTCACCTCCTCCACCACCACCTCCTCCTCCCATAATGCCAGTGCAGTCACAGCCTCTACCACCTCCTCCACCCATAATGCCCATGCAGTCACAGCCTCTACCGCCTCCTCCACCCATAACACCCTTGCAGTCACACACTCTACCGCCTCCTCCACCCATAACACCCATGCAGTCACACTCTCTGCCACCTCCTCCACCCATGCAGTCACATACTCTACCACCTCCTCTACCCATAACACCCATGCAGTCACACACTCTACCACCTCCTCCACCAACAATGCCCATGCAGTCACAGACTTTACCGCCTTCTGCACAAATCACGCCCATGCAATCACATCCTCTTCCACCGCCTCCACCTATAGCGCAAATCCAGTCACTGCCCATGCCACCACCTCCTCTCACAGTGTCATTCCAGTCACAGCCTTTACCACCTCCTCCACCCCCTCTCCAGGCTAATGGCCTTCCCCCTCCTCCACCTTTAATCACTAATGGACTTAAGCAGGCTTTTGCCCATAAATTTCCCAGCACATCACAGAATGTATTACTCCCAGCTAATCAAAACAATTTTCCTCCACCTCAACCACCCCCACCACCACCACCACCACCACCACCACCACTTGCACCTACACTCCCTTCATATCAGCATGTTACTTCAACTCCAAATCCACCACCACCACCGCCGCCTCCTCCACCAGCCCAGATACATCTACCAAATCAACCTGCTGTTTTACCCAAAATTTTCCCTGGTGTATTTCCACCTCAGAAAGCACCCAAACCTTCATGTGGCATTCTTCCAGTATCCACAGTAGCTCTAGCACTTCAACCTCCACCGCCGCCGCCTCCGCCTCCTCCTCCACCTCCTCCTCCACCGCCTGCACCATTGAAGAATCAGCCCCCACCTACTCTGCCCAAGCAGCACAGCATCTCCAAGACACTGCCCTTCTCCAGTCAAACTTCATCAGTACCGTCTATGGTTAAGCAGCTTGCTAGTCAATTTCCTGTGGCATCTCTTGCACTAACCAATCAAGTAGATAGTCACAAAGCTCCTCAGTCTCCACCTGCAGTGAAGGTTAAGCCAAAATGGCAGCCTGTAGGTCAAGGCCAGCAGCAACAAAGGTCACCTGAATTTCCACCACCTCCAACAGACAATGCCCTTGGTTTTACTTCACCACCACCACCTCCTCCTCTTCCTCCTCCAGGTCCTCCTCCTCCCCCTCCTCCTCCTCCTCCTCTGATGTCAGGCTCCCCTATCAAAATGTCCCCCTCTGGCTCATCTGCAGGTGTTAAGAAACCACCGCCAACTCCTCAGCGCAACTCCAGTGTAAAGTACGATGCCTCAACGGAATACCAGGAGTCCCGAAGGAACTTGGTGAGCAAGTTTAACCCAAGTTCTGCTTCATCAACAACATCAACCTCCAGCTGTTCACCCTCCAAAGAGCTTTCTACGGGCCCTCAAGCACCCCCCAAACCAGGCAAGCTCAATCTAGCAAATCTTCCTTTGGCTTTGCAGAACAAATTTAATCAGAACCGCCAGTCAGCGGCAGACTTTCCATCTCCTCCACCCCCAGAAAATGATTTCTTCCCTCCTCCCCCAATGGAGTCCGACCTCCCTCCACCACCACCTCTTCCAGGTGATCTAAATGGCGTGTCACCCAAAGTGGCTGTAGTCAATCCTCAGCCCCAGCCTGCTTGGGGCAAAAGTTCTCTAAAGAAGACGCAACCTCCAGCATCACTTCGCTGTAATAACACTGTTAGAGAGTCTCCACCACTCTCACCACCTTCCATACATGGGGGCCCAATTCCCCATTCACCCAAAGGCACCACACAGCCAAACTTTTTGGAGGACCTTAACAAGACACTAAAACGCAAGTCTTCAAGAGTCTCGGGAGACAAAGTGGACCCTGTGGCCACAATGGATGACATGGCTTTGCCACCACCTCCCCCTGAGCTTCTGCAAGACCAGCAGAGGCTCAGTGGCAGTGGTTTCATGTCCGGGAACATCTCAGGCTATGCAACACTACGGCGAGGGCCTCCTCCTGCCCCACCCAAGCGGGATCACAGTACCAAACTTACAAACTAAGACAATTGTATCTTTTCTTGAACACTCTTGCTTGCTAATTTCTTGTGTATCTCATAGAGTTGTAGAGAAGAAGCCATCTTTTTTTTTTTTTTTTTGCTATGCTCATTCTGTACAAAAGCCTCGAAAAATGTCAGCTTTACAGTGGCTTTGTGAAGTGCATCAGTTTCAGTTCCAAACACCTAAGTGATTCCACTTCAACATATTGGTACTGCATGGAAGACAAAACTGCATAAAAAAGAATCTCATTGATTTTTGGGAAGATGAATGCTTTGAACTTTGGATGGATTTTTTTTTTTATTTAAATTTTTATATTGTTTTTTATATTATTGATTATTTAATAATCTGAAGAGATTGTTATTTTAGACTGAAGTTTTTTAAATGGTTGAATGATTGTTTGAGGGGTATTACCATGGATAGGTCGACGTAAACAGCGAGTTTGCTTGGTTTATTAGCTCTGCACAACTTCCACATCTATGTGGCAGATCCAGTGCTTAGGTGATGCATCTAGCATGTACCATGATCACTATTATTCTCTGAGCCACTTTAAGTGAGTTTTTTTGTAATTGTCAAAACTGTAAAATGAAGGAGACGTTGTTCAGGGAGTTGTGTCATTGTCTAGTTCTGAGACTGTGGAATGTCTGCTTTTTTTGACTAGACTTGCTTCAATTGTAGATATTCTCATTTGCTGCAGTATCTTTGTCTAGGTGAAACAAACGACTGCCTTGCTGTTCTTTATTGGTCCTCACTTCCGCTGGTGAGCATTCAAGCTGACTTAAAAATTGCTGACTTTTAAGTCGCGACTGAATGGCACAATCATTATTCACATAGATTTATCTTATATCCTGTATTATAACCATGTAATATTGGCTCATGAATACAGCCATGCCTTAAAAAGATCTAAAACATGCTTATCAAACAACAGATCAAAATATTGTCGCCTTACATAATAGAGGCCATTACCAAAAAAAAAAAGTGTAATTTTCCTGTATGTTTTACCTGATTTTCCCTGTTTAGACATGCCATGCAAGTGGCTCTACAAGAGCAACTTTGCATATGTACAAACAAGTATGCATATTAATTCATGTCCACATTTCATTTTGAAGGATTTGTTTATTGAATGTATTTACAATATCATGGAACTTACAAGATGAAAAGTAACAAACTGAAGGTAAATTTAAATTATTAAAGTAACCAGTCTTGATCCATGGAAGGTCTATGAACATCATGCTCTACATATCTCTCTGCAAAATGTGTAATTTAAAATGAAATTATACATGTTGATATCATGTGTGGTTGTTCCTTTCTTTGGGTTTCCTAGTGAGCGGGTTTCTGTTCATATTTATATACATTTAATACAGTTACAGGCTTCCAGTGGCAGTTTTTTAGTACAGTAGTTTTTTGGTTTAGCTTTATATTTGTAGCACCTTGATTTTTATTTATTTTTTGTATGAAGAATCTTCATGCAAGGTCAGTAATATGGCAGATGATTGTTGAAGTGATCTCCACGAACATGGTTGATTTCTCTGTTGTCATGATGGCCCTCATGCATTGGTGGACCAAGGTGAATGCTTGGCGATGAAGTTGAATGTGTGCGGTCTACAAATATGTTTAAACCATTATAAATGTTGTGATGACAATAATCCTACATCAAATATGAAAGTGTAAAAGACTGCATGAATTTGCTTACCTGTAAACCCGAAAGGATTTAAATCGATGTAGGATGCTAATCCTCCCTGTTGGCAAAATCACAATCGGTTGGTTTCAGATTTTCATCTCTCAGTTATCATGTTAATATATCAAATTATTTGGTCATGTAGCTCACTTAAAGGGATAAATCACCCAAAACAAAATTCTCCCTTTACTTGTTCCAAACACATTGGACTTAATTTAACACATTTTGAAGAATGCTTGAAACTTGTAACCATTGACTTCCATAGCGTTTGTTTTTGTAAGACTGGAGTCAATGTTTACAGGTATTCAAATAGGGATGTCCATATAGTCCATATCCGATCACGTGATTGGAAATCGGGCCCGATCATGTGGTTTCAGACTCGATCTGAATCGGACCTTACCTACCGATCAGGACTCGACTATATATATATATATATATATATATATATATATATGAGCAATTCCAGCGTTATGGATGTGACATTTGCAGTAAAATCTCAAAACATAAATTGACAGAGGAAGTATATGATAACATTATATTAAAACTGAAACATCTGTTTATATTTTCCAAAACAACTAAACACAGAGTTATGGGATCAGAAAAATATCAATCTGTAAAAAAATGTTATATTTTAAATTAAGAAACAAACATGCATTATGGATGTGACAAAAAAGTCTGTAAGTTTACAGTATACAACATACTGTGTTGAAATTCTGTGAATTAAACTGCACAACCCAAAAGAAACTATGCTAATCAAAAGGAGAAGAGTTGTCTCACTATAGAACAAACATGATTGATTTTATTTGATTTTACATTTTTGCATTTATAAGGAGAAAGCTTTGTTATGGATGTGACGGATGTGAAATTGCCACTTGTTTGACTTTGATAAGTCAAATATAATTGTTTGAAAGCACTGACAGAAACATTTTTAGTATTTGTAAAGCGCTGTAAAATACAAGCCTACACAAAAACGTAGAAACGGTTTGGATATTTTGGCGAAAACTTAATTTTTTTTATGGCAAGATTGACATATGCATGGATTTGCCCATATATATTTTCCGTATTTTTTGTTATGCGGTGGCACAGAGTTAGACCTCTTTCCTGACTTCACACAGAAACAGCAACGTATTATAAAGTTGATGATGACAACATTGCCATTGCCGATATGTAAACTTGGCATTACAAGAGGTGGAACGGAAAGGGCTACATTTAACACAACAAACCTGATAAGACACCTTAAAAACAAACAAAGAACCTCGATTTGAAATGTCGTCTCACCACTATTTCACAGAGAAAGCTCTGCCAACCCTTTAAGAAGATTTCTGACACGACTTGTCCTGTTAGAAGATGTACCCCATATTTTGTTCACCACAGACATATGGAGTTCTTCCGTAGCTCCCATGTCTTTACTAAGCCATTATGTATTATAGAAGTATCGGATCGGGTTTCGGTATCGGTAGAAACTCAAAATCAAATAACTCTGACTCGAGGGAAAAAAAAACTTATCGGGACATCCCTAATTCAAAACATCTTCAGTGATCTATGTTTGGAACCATTTTAGTGCAATTAGTTTTCATTTTTAGGTGAACTGTCTCTTAAAAATGTATACAAATACCGTGTAGTCATATTATATGTAATGTTTTTTTTACAAACAGTGCATTCTTTTTAATAGTGAACAGATTAGTTCAACTGTCAAACTTCATCCCATAATAGCTATTCATGTTTTTGTTTGTAGAGCCATGGTAAAGAGCTCACCTCTTCACTGGACTCAGAGCTTGAGCTGTTGGTTTTTCTGCATCTGAGAGCGATGATACGAGTGGATTGCTGCATCGTTCGCGCTCTCATATAACATCCTGCCTCTGACTGAAAGCAACACGATTCATGAGTTACTACAAAGCATAAAAAATAGTTTTTCAATGGAATTAAGTACAGTCACACTACAGAAATGTTGCATGATATAAATAATAACTCAATCAATTTTAGGGTAGGTAAGGGTTTATTGATTTACTGAATTATGCTCACCAACATTCATATACAGTGCTCAGCATAATTGAATACACCCCATTTTAAAAAATTAATATTTACCTCTATTTCTCAGTGAATATAGGCAATGTATTTTGGTGCATTTAAACAAAACAGATTTATTAAACAGATATATTTATTACAATAATATTTTAGTCACCAAATATATTTAGAAATTGAAATATAATACGATTAAATACAAGTAAAATATTGCAAAAGAAATTACAACCTACAATGTCAACAGAATTTTTCAAAAAGTTTTTTGCTTCTCTTGATTTTTTTTCTTTTTAAATGTGTATTTAATATTTTACTATGTTGGCGCAATAGTCTAGTGGTTAGTGCGCTGACGTATGGTGCAGTAACACTTCAGGTTTTCCCGAGTTCAAATCCTGGCTCTAGGACATTTCCCGTCCCTATACCCCCTCTCTCTCTCTCTCTCCCACTTTGCTTCCTGTCTAAAATGCTGTCCTGTCCACTTAATGAAGGCCAAATATAAATCTTTAAAATGTATATATAT
>CAIGQZ010032813.1:458408-476552 GCA_903798205.1 Danio tinwini
AAGGCAAATGACTGTGTAAAGAAACATTAACCAAAACAAAAATACGAAGTATATGCCGAGATCATCGGGTAATTAGCCAGAATCAGCTGAGGTGACGTGACAGCGACCAGCGAGACCTAGCTGTCACTCAAGTGGCCACGCCTTTAATTATGCAGACTTAATATAACTTAATAAAAACGAAACGGATGAGTTATAAAAAAATTCACCCCCTCACAGTTGTCATGAAGGATAATCATAGCTATATGCACCAAAGCCATCGTTTGTACCAGGCTGTAAACATGTTTTTATCTGCTGTAAATTTACCAATTTACCAATGCAGAAAGAAAGCACTTGGACTTCCTGGAGCCACCCCCCCCCCAAGGTGAGTCAATGAATTGCAGTTTTAGTTACTTCCGTATTGGCTTCCGGAGGGAGAGCGGGAGGTTGCCGCTTGATATTAATGCGATGAAGAGTTTGGAGTTTCAGTGTCCCATCACTGGTCTTTAAACTCTGAGAAATTAAAACCACGAGGCATTACAGAACTAAACCGACAATTTATTGCAGCATGTTTGCAATCAGACACACAGTCGCTGCACAGACAATATACACACGGTGGGAATCGGATCCAATAAATATCAGTGGCGGAGCCTCACTTCCAGGTGTACTCCTCACCGGGCTTCAGTTCCCTGAAATCACAGTTACACACTCAGAACACATTGACTTAAAGACAAACAAACACACAATCTGAGTTGATAAGAGCTCAAATGACCTGCTGTATAAAGCGCTCTTGTTCCTGAATGCTGTGAGTTTCTGGTCATTCCATCGGTCCAGATAAATACCCATGACGAAACCCATGGGCACCAGAATGTTGACCCAGTGCTCACGAACAAAAGCTGCAAACTTCACCATGATGCCTGATGATGGAGAAAACAGTCTAATCATTTCACTTTACTAGTTTTTCGACTGTTTCTTCTCGTCATCTTAAGCAAAACACTGCAGGGGGAAAAACTGCTTATTTTTATGCACCTGTCAATTTTGAGATAACGATAAAGAGAATAAATCTTTAGTTGAATTGAAGGAAAACATACAAAATACATTTTTAAGTGTTTCTTTGGTGACACTTTTTTGTCTTCAGATTTCAATTACATGTTTTTAAATGCAGGTGTCTTTATATAAAAAAAAAATATATATATATATATATATGGGCGTCACGGTGGCACAGTGGGTAGCACAATCGCCTCACAGCAAGAAAGTTGCTGGTTCGAGCCCTGGCAGGGTCAGTTGGCATTTCTGTGTGGAGTTTGCATGTTCTCCCCATGTTGGCGTGGGTTTCCTCCGGGTGCTCCGGTTTTCCCCACAGTCCAAAGACATGCGCTATAGGGGAATTGGGTAAGGTAAATTGCCCATAGTGTACGTGTGTGAATGAGAGTGTATGGGTGTTTCCCAGTGTTAGGTTGTGGCTGGAGGGGCATCTGCTGCGTAAAACATATGCTGGATAAGTTAACGGTTCATTCTGCTGTGGCGACCCCAGATTAATAAAGCGACTAAGCTGAAAAGAAAATTAATGAATGAAATATATATATATATATATAGTACTCAGCATAACTGAGTGCACCCCATTTTAAAAATAAATATTTTGGTGAATTTAAACAAAACCAATATATTAAACAGATATATTTCTTAAAATAATATTTTAGTCACCAAACATATTGAGAAATTAAAAGATAATACAATTAAATTCAAGCAAAATATTACAAAAATAAAGTACAACCTACAAAATCTCAACTACATTTTTTTTTTTTGCTTCTCTTGATTTTTCCTCTTGTTTCAATTTGTATTAATATTTTTTCTAAAACATAAATGTGGGTGAACTAGTTTTGGACTGTTATAAGTTATTTTGTTAGATAAGCTCCAGATTTGGCTTCAGTACTGACTAATCTAATGTATATACACAAATAATATTGTATAGCTTCCTATTAAAAATATTAGAAGATATTTAAAAGATAGATTTGTGAGGGGTGTACTTGTATATGCTGAGCACTGCAGTTATACTGAGACAGTAATTAAAAAAAAAAATACTTAGATTTTATTTATTCCTTTGTAATTCTGTCTTAATAATGTTCATTCAGAAATCATTCTAATGAGTACTCACATGTTCCATCATATGTTGTAAATTGTATAAATATACACTACCGGTTGTATATTTAAAAAGTTTGGGGTCAGTTTTTTTTTTTATTGTTATTAATTTTTTTAATAATTTAAATAAATGTATTCTGTTCATCAAGGAGGCATTTATTAAATGTAAAATATAAATTGTTAAATATTCATTCGTTCATTTTGTTTTCGGCTTAGTCCCTTTATTAGTCAGGGGTCGCCACAGCGACTTATCCAGCATATGTTTTACGCAGCAAATGCCCTTCCAGCTGCAACCCAACACTGGGAAACACCCATACACTACACTATGCTCACCCAATTCACCTATACTGCATGTCTTTGGACTGTGGGGGAAATCAGAGCACCCGGGTTTGCATGGGGAGGTCATGCAAACTCCACACAAAAATGCCAACTGGCCAAGCCTGAAGGATCGTGTGATTCTGAAGTCTGGAGTAATGAAGCTTAAAATTCATCATTAAAATCACAAAATTTCACAATTTTTACTGTATTTTTGATTCTTGGTGAGCAGGATAAGCTTATTTTAAAACATTTCAAAATCCTACTGACCCCAAACTAGTACGGTAGTATTATGGAGTAGTATGGTAGTGTACATTTTAGTTTCCAGAAACACTGCCTTCCACCTTGTTCTATGAAATATATTAAATACAATGAAATGTAGTAGAAACAAATATTTATATGTGTAGTTTTATAATTCATGATAATGTTTATGGGTCATTTAAAGAGCTATTTTACAAATGTCTGCAGATATTGAGCAGCCAAACTGGAATTTAATAGTAGTGACTATTAAATGTTGGAATACAATACAAAGATAGAAACAAAGTCAATGAAGAAAACATGAAATAACTTGCCACAAAAAATCCCTTGCGGTACATGCAGCCCTGAGGGTCGAGTCCGGAGCTTCTCTTGCACTCCGTCTCCCTAATGCCAAACTTCAGATACAGATCAAATGTGTTCATTCCTAGAGGAGCAATCTTAAGGCGAACAAAAGCAAATGATCAATTACAAACCAGACAATGACTGACTGACTGACTGACTGCTGGAAAACACGCATTAGCCGCTATTGATATTTTTTAGTGTTACACACGCACTTTCAGAAATAAAGGTGCGCAAGCTGTCACTGGGGTGGTACCTTTTCGAAAGGTATTTATACGTAAAGGGTCCATATTGGTGCCTTATATACATGAGTACCTAAACATTTTAAGAGGAACACTTTTATACTTTTTAGGTACTATGTACCCTTGAGGTATAAATATTGACCTTTTAGGCACAGATTTGTACCTTTTGAAAAGGTAGCACTCCAGTGGCAGCTCACCTACCTTTATTTCTAAGAGTGTAGATTTTTCAGAAATGTTATCTGCATTTCTCAATACATTTTTGTCAAATGTCTCCACACAGTGAACGCAGCCTATTTTGTTTGGAAAACTAGATGACTTATTAGAAAAAAATTATAAAAATGACTTCTGTTCATATTACATGATGCATTTTTCATATGTTCTTTTTGTTATCATTTAAATCTGAATAAAATAGCAATTTCTACAATACTGAGTATACATTCCAAATATTCTATTAAAGCAGCTCTTTCAGTTTGATGCCATTAATACATATTAATAAAACTGTTACCATCACAGAATGAAATAATTTTGTTTGATAACTTAAATATGGACCAATGAATTCTAACATTTTTTTAGAAAACATTTATGTCATTGTTTTGTGTCTGCTGGAGAAAGCCTTTACTTTTTATACAATGGGGTTCCCACACTTCTTGAATTTCAGACATATGGATACAAGGCCTGGAAATTACTTAAGAACAAACACAGCTTATTGAAAGTGCTTGAGTTAGATTTGAAATAAAAGGATTTTATGGTGTTATTTCAACAATTTGATGTCAAAAACAGAAGGAAAAAATGAGAAATGCTTCATTTAATATATTTAATGAGAAATACTGCATCTTTTATTTATTTATTTTAGTTTCTTATATTTTTAGAAACTGCAATTGAATATTGCCAGTATTGATTACAGAACACATTTGTGTAAAGTTCTTTGAAAACTACTCTGATATTTTAATGTAAATAAAATTAAGTGTAAGTAAAATATTAAGCACAGAAAGCATTTTCATGGAGTTATACATGCTGGTGTTTGATTTCAATTTAATGGTGATTCTGAAAGTCCTTGAATCTGGTGTCCATGAAAAAGTGGGAACCCTGATACACAAAAATGCTGATTTAGAAAAGTTTAGTGCATTTGAAATGTAAATGAACTGCTCTGCCAATCGGAAAGTTGATATGGGGGAGTTTAAAAAAAAAAAACTAGCCTAAAGGATAGGAAAGATTTTCTCACCATTCGCTCCCACTTAAGTGGCACTTTACTTTTTAAATATTTCTTTCGTCAGTTTAACACAAAACAAGATATTCCGAAGAATGTTGCTATGGGGGGAAAGCAGCCATTGACATTCATAATAGGAGCAAAACTAATTAAGGAAGTCAATGGCTTCTCTTCCCCAGATTTCTTCAGCATATATTTTGTTTTTAACAGAAGAAAGAGCCTCAGGTTTGGTAGTGCATCATGACACTATTTTATTTAGATTTTTATTTTAGGGTGAACTGTCCCTTTAAGAAGTCACATTTTCTCATGCAGTCATAGTTATGCCAGATGCTGAAAGAGTAGTTCTGAAAGTATGTCTTAGTATACCTTCTTCACAGATGCCTTGGACACTCTGTAGAGGTGAATCGTGGTGTATTGTGCATTGATCTCATTGAGGGCCATCTGAAGAGCATCATCTGCTTTGGAGCTGAGCTCAAAAAGGGGAAGACCTGTGACCGACCGCACATCAGAGATCATTGTTAATCACTTAAAGGGTAGTTCGTAATTTTTTTTTCCTATTTTTTGTTGAACATGAAATAAGACATTTTGAAGAATGTTAGAAACCTGTAACCACAGACTCCCATAATAGGAAGAACATAATAAGGAAGTCAATGGTTACCAATTTACCAGATTTTTCTAAATTAAAAAAGGAACACCAAAAGGTTTGTGACAACTGTAGAGTGAGTAAATGATGACTGTATTTTTAGTTTTGGGTGAACTGTCCATTTAAGAATTTACAATGATGTACAAAAAAAAACCTTTAGATTATAAAGTAAACACTTTAGGCACTTTTGTTGAAATGGTGGAATGTAAACGTTTCAATAATAACCATGTTTACACTTTATTTAGATGTTCACTTCTGCTGACTACAGTGAACTATATTTCAATTTTATATAAATATAGATGTCTCTTATTATAAATATGGATGATGGACTACTTGACTTAATAGATTTGGAGATGAGTTGAACTTAAATTAGTACAAAAATCTGTTAAAAGGTACACAAAAGTAACAATCTGTTAACCATCGACTTCAATAGTGGTAACCAGATTTCAACATTCTTTCATTTTTTTTTCTTTTGTGCTCAACAGAAGAAGAAAAAAACAGAAAAACAACTCAAGGGTCAGTAAAAGTTTAAGTAATGAAAATGCTGACATCACATGATAAATGCAAAGACATTTTTACATTAAGAATTAAGTAAGAGAGAATTATATGTCTTACCAGTCTGTGGCAATTGTATATTTATCACACTCACCTAAACCTCCCAAAACGTGCAGGAGCAGATAGAGAAAAACACAGCACCTCATTTTCATTTGTCAGTTCAGACTGGATGCTTCTACCACTAAACGGTGCTGATTTGAACTGTTCCTTTAGTTCTCCTCCTCCTTTCCTAGTATAAGGCCATGTTTAATTTGGCACCCCTCTCCTGCTTGTGCATGTCTGTGTGAAGTGGAACTTTGGGATTTATACTTGATGCTTGTTTTGCATTAATCTGATTTTAAAGATGAAAATTGTCAGAACTTTGAAAGCATTGTATTTTGGAAAACAGTAAATTACACAGTGCTACAGTTCACAGCTGTTAATGAATCCAAGTTACCCCATGCTTGATAAACAATGATTTTATAATAATTTATAAGAAAATGCTCTTGTGAAATAATATAAAATATGTTTTATGAGTAAAGTATGGGTCAGCTTATAATATTCGGGATAAAAAGATTTACACAATTGCTTATTTAAATGTAAAACAATTATTGTGGTTTTGAAAATTGAGCTGAAACAACACAATTCTTCAGTTAACCTATTTTTTTTTTTCTTTCATGTTGTCCTAAAATGAAACCCAGCCAATTTTACAATGTTGCATATACGCGTTTATAATTCTGGTAATCCTGATAAAAGAAGTATAAATATGAAACTGAATGCTACATTTTTGTTGTATTTTTTTCTAAACATTAAAAAAAGTGATTCTTCCCTGCATCTGAACAAATGAAACGCATGTGTGACTTTTATTTGTTGGAGAATCTCTTGTGCACATAAAATGAAGCTGACTTCACATTGTCGGTCAAAGGGAAGCTCAAGGGAGGAATGTCCAGTTCATCCAGACTGTCTGGACAATGTGTCGTGTAAATAATTGCAAAAGAGTATATACCGGAGAGTGAGATTTAATACAAACTTATCTCGACTTTGCTGAAATACACACATTCTGATAAAAGAGCAAAAAGACATCTCATTTTGTAATTAACCAAAATAAAATACACTTTCTTTGACAATAGAGAAAAGAGAAAATATTGTTGTACTTGACAAGTTCCTTGGTGGTCAGAATAAAAAGAAATACTTCTGGGTTGGTTTATGAAGTCTATTTAACTGATTACTAAAACATTTGAACTACTCACTTGCCCCCAAAATAAAGATGTGTTCAAAGTTCATCGAACTTGTTGATAGTTTGGACGCTATGTCCCAATAATAGAGGTGTTGCCACACTGATTGTTGCAATGGAATTTATCATTATTACAGCTTGTTTTAAGCAAACCTTGAACAGTATAAGATTTATGAAACATCAAAAATGTAAAAGTAGCCTATTGATAGTGCATCAGCAGTGGTGTAAAGTAACAAATTACAAATGCTCGAATAACTGTAATTAAGTAGTTTTTCCTAAGAAATTGTAGTTTACTAATTAGTTTTAAAAAATGTGTACTTTTACTTTCCTTTCAGTACATTTTTTGTGCAGTATCGGCACTACTACTTCACTACTTTCCTTCAACCTGCAGTCACTACTGTGGGCATTAGAAAAATCTGTCCTGTGATTCCTGTCCAATCAAATCGCAATGTAAATCACATCACAATCAACTACCCAAGACAAGGGAAATTTATAATTGCAGCAAAGTGTTAGGAACAATAAAAGTATCCAAGAAAAAATTTGACTCAAAATCTTTGCATGCATTGACCCAGAGACTGTTTAGATGCATGCCACTGCTGAGAAGATGACGGATGTTATTGTATGATGACTGAAATGGACTTAAAACACCCAGCAGGCACAAGACATCAACATGACGTCAGATTGACGTTGCGCCCCAATGTCATGGGGATGTTGCATTTTGTTTGGAAATGAAAATCGGGTTGACATCAGAGCTCAACATCAGGCTGACGTCAATGTCCTACCTAAAATCAACCAAATATCAACATCTAATGATGTTAGAGCTTGATGTGTGGATGTTACCACTATGACACCTATCAGATGTTGGGTTTTGGTTGCAAATAAATGTCAGTTAGACGTCAATATGACAATAAGATGGTACTTAGATGCTGACTAGACATTGAATTTTTGTCACCTGACATCACAACCTAAATCTAACCTAATATTAACATCTTATGACGTTGTGTGCCTGCTGGGCAATAACTTAGTTATTTTTTTACACACATCCACAAATTACATGTAAATGCATCAGCTTTTTGCAGTGTAATACTCACTTCTCTTGAGCACTTTTAAAACTTTTTACTCATACTTTGAGTATAAGCAGCAAAGTAGTAATGTATTAAGTTATAAGTCTTAGTGAATGATTTCTTAATAGCAAGAATTGTACATTTAAAAAAAATGATGTGTGATTTTAGGAGTATTTTGTCTGCTGGAGTTGGTAACACTTTACCTGAAGGTTCCATTTGTTAATGTTAGTTAATGAAAATAAAGTTGTTGATTGTTAGTCTCTATTAACTTACAGTGCATTATGCATGAATGAACTAATTAACAAGCTTAACTTAGCATTTTCATAATGCATTAGTACATGTTGAAAAAAGTTAATAAAAACGAACTACTGCACTGTAAAATAAATCCTTAAATGTACCTTAAATTTTTAAGCTGAATCAAATTAACTGTATGAGTCCATTAAACTTATATTATGTTAAACTGACTTAAAACAGCTTACATAACTTATCTAATTAAGTTAGAACATGACTAACTTAGTATAATAAAGTTACAATGAACTAAAGACATATGCTGTCATGACTAATTGATCATATATATATATTTTTTTACAGCGTGGAAGCTTATTGTAAAGTATGATCGAGGAGTTTTTATAACTTTGGTAAAATGATCAAATATTTTCATTTTCATTTCATTTTTTTTTTGCAGACATTAGTTTCTGCAAGTAAAAATCACCTTTTTCTGCAGGTTAACTGAACAATCTGGATACTCTGTGTGTGTTCGTGCGTGCGTGCATGCTTGTGTGCGTGCATTACAGAATCCAATTGCTAATTACTGTATATTGTACACTTACAGTGCTCAGCATAATTGAATACACCCCATTTTGAAAATGAATATTTTGATCCATTTCTCAGTGAATATAGGCAATGTATTTTGGTGCATTTAAACAAAACTGATTCATTAAACAGATATATTTATTACAATAATATTTTAGTCACCAAACATATTTAGAATTTGAAAGATAATATGATTAAATTCAAGCTAACAATTGCAAAAATGTATTACAACCTACAAAATTTCAACTCAATTTTTTTTTCTTTTTTTAAATTTGTATTTAATATTTTTCTATAACATATAAATTTGGGTGTACTAGTTTTTGGACCGTTATAGTAAGTTATGTTGTTAGATAAGCTCCAGATTTGGCTTCAGTACTGACTAATCTAATGTATATACACAAATATAATATTGTATAGCTTCCCATTAAAAAATATATTATTTTTAAAAGATAGATTTGTAAGGGGTGTACTTATATATGCTGAGTACTGTATGTATAAATTAAATCTCTTTGGTAATCTAAAAAGTTTTTCCCATTTAACACAATTTAATAGCCATATTTGGTATTTTAGATATCAAACTTAGTTACATGTATTCTACTCCCAAACCCTCTGTATCTGTGTGTTTTTAATCTCAGTAAGCAGTTTTCTTTAGTTTGAATTTACTAGAAACACCTAGATTTTTAAAAGTCAGCCCTCTCCGTCCCCTCCTCTATGCCCTGTTTAATTTGGCCACTCTCTGTGGCTTTCCTATCTAGTTTATACACTATTTCTCTTACCCAGAATCTGTGCTCCCGGGATGGCTTTTCTGTACACAGCACTTATAATGTAACAAAAAAATCTTATCTCTTACTGGAGTTTGGTTAGGTAATCTAAAAGATTTGAACAGCTGTACGTGACAAATGTGAGTATTGCACATAGCTAAAGAAATATTGCTAATGAAATTATGCTAGCAACCATTAATGCTGCATCTGCACCACTCTTGCATTTGCTTTATTATACACGTGTATAAAAACAACAGTAAACCAACATAAACACTATATTAGACCTTCGAACAAAAAAAAACTAAATCAATTTTAGTAAATTGAACTTTTGTTATGCAAATTTGAAATATCTAACTATAAAACAAAACAAATACAAGTATTACTAGTATAGATTATAATATATATATATATATATAACACACTAAACTGATATGAAGACAAACAAGGAGATTGTATTTTTTAAATGAAACTAAATCGACAGCAGCGCATAAATCTTTCATTCTTGTCATGAACTTAAAGCAAAACGTTGGCATCTAATCAACACCAGCAACTCCATTCATGCACCTCTTACTTTAAAGACAGAGCAAATGGTCACAAGACAGGCTGCTATGAACTGCTCTGCACATGGAATGGATTCACAATCAGCATTATAGGGCCAGTGCAAGCTTAAAGTGCATCAGGCTGATTCGCTACAGTCAGTAATAACGGAAACACGGCTCTGCCACTCTCACACTCTCAGTGTTGACATCAGAGGCTCCACTGCTGACAGAAATGAACCTTCAAACTCCTGATCTGAGAAGCGGGAGACGGACAGACGGGCCCGGCGTCGCATTTCTAACTGAGTAGCAGGACTCATAGAAAGGATTCGTTCCATGGCGTCTGCGTAATTGTCTTCGTCATCTGCCAGAAAGCCGGTGGGACCACCATCGTAGGGAATTACAATGTCCAACTTTGGACCACCAGATTTGTGAGCTAGAATGATTGTTCCTGCAGCCATACACTCCACTATACCTGCAGACAGATGACAAAGCGTTCTCAGAGTTACTGTCAGATAAAAATATGTTTACACTTTATAATAAAGCTCAATCTGTCAACATTAGTTCAAAATATTAAAGCAGTTTGAAACTTTTTGTTTTGTCTTATATTAACATATTTTAATTCTAACAGGTTAATCTCTATTACAGAGTGATGCATTATATGCACAGGGAGAAACAATGTTCTTCTGAAAGAAGTATTTCACTTTATATGTTTATTCAAAATAATACAGATTATACTTCGTTGCACTTTAACAAAAGGTGGCAATTACTTAGTTTAAAATTATTTAATAATCTTTTCAACATTTAAAAACACTGAGCCGACAAACAAACAATAGTAGTTGTTATTATCTAATGGTGGTAATATTACAGTCCAACCCAAAATTACTCATACCCCTGGGAAATTCTGACATAAAATTATTTTTATTCAGCCAGCGATGCACAAGAGGCATCATTGTGAAAAAATTATATATATTTCTCAGCTTTTGTTTGCATTTGAACAAGCACTTTAAAGGGCACCTATTTAACCCCTTTTTCAAGATTTAATACAAGTCTTTTGTGTCTCTAGAATGTGTCTGTAAAGTTTCAGCTCAATGCACCCATCCGATTATTTATTATACCTTTCAAAGCATTAGAATGTTCTGCTCTGAACACATTGTAGCTGTTTTTGTTGCCTGTGCCTTTAATGCTAGTTCTTCCTGCCCACCGTTCCCACGTGCCTGTCAGACTGTGCCTCAATCTCTGCCTTGGCTGTGTCAGATGAACAGCACAGTGACAGACATGAAGGAAACAGATGTCACATAACATTTGTATGTATTTGTTACAAATATTGTAATGTATTTGTTGTGGAGTTTTAACGATGAGTCACACACAATGTCATTACAAAGTTCACGCACAGACACACACACACACACACACACACACACACACACACACACACATTGCGCGTGTTTAACTTTGCACTGTTTTTGCACGACAGAATGTGACAGGATACATGTTAATATCCACTGCTGTATGGAAATTCTTTATGTTAATGTTCAAAATAAACCTGATTTTAACGTCCACAAACCGTGATTGAAGCGTCTTCTTTTATAATTGTACTGACACGCAGCTGTGCTGATTAATTACAGCGATTTTACTGTCTTTATTACAAACATGCACTGTTTTAAAAACGTTTTAAACTTGTAAAACTCACACTTGATCACATTTGAAGATGACTGATGATCACAGCGAGCTGAACAGATCTTTTAATCCCAGTTACTTTGCGCACGTCCTGTCTTGTTGATTATGATTATATGTGTTACTACAGAGACATGTTTATACATGGTTGTCAATCAATTTGGTGGGCGAGGAAACCGCACTCCTACATCACGTTGCGGTAAACCTCAAAATGGGAGGGATTTGGATCCTATTTTAACGTCAGGAAATTTAAAAAAAAGAGGTTGTTGAATTTATATCACTCCAACATGACAGTGACACACTATACCTACACAGTCCTGTCCAAATAGCTTACAAAAGATGATTTTCATCATAGGTGCCATTTAGGTCAGAATTTGCCATGGTTATGAATAATTGCAGGCTTGACTGTATAAACTAACACATTATTTGTTAATGTTAGTTAGTGCAGTATTTAATGTTAACTTATGCATAACTGTATTTGATCAATATTACATTGTCGACAAAAAAAAATATGAAAACGCTTTTCAAATATACAACAAAGAGTTAATAATAGAAAATAAACATTTTACATAAAATTAATTAGGTGATTATTATTGGTTCTACAACAAAGTTACTTTTTATTTTGATGATGACATTCCAGTCATTCTTAAAATAAATGCATTTTTTCTTAAGAGTTTCACCAATACAACATATTAGAGCTTGGCATAATCAGCAAAGTATATTTATTACAGAAAAAAAGGTAAACCTAGTGTTTTGAGATCAAACTGGCTGAGAGCATGATATTCATCATCTTACCAATGCCAAAATGTTCATTCCACATTGTGTGCAACCCGATAGTGGCATCTGTTAAATCTTTCTTCAGCTCCTGGAATGGAATATTGAGCTTAAACTCCACCCTGTCTGCTATGCCCAGCTCCTGGCACAATCCTCTCAGCATCAGGACCCGATCTTCATCCTCCTGGTTCCGACATCCACCAATCAGTACCAGCTTCACAGCCTCTCTTCTAGCAGGCTCTGCCTCCTTCCTGTCCAGAAGCTTTTTAAATGCCCTGATCTGCAGCTGATGGTCTTTTTCTGGCCGGAACTGACCCACAGAGACCAGACTGTGACACTTCTTTCGCTCTTTCTCTTCATTGTCTTCCCCAATTGGGACATCCAGGAATGCCTGAACATCGCATGGTGGGTAGACCACACTGGTGCGGTTCGGAGTGCGCCACAGCGCCAGAATGTGACCCAAAGTCCAGGTGGAATTGACCATGATGACGTCACTACAGGAGCCAGCCAGGCCATACAGCAGTGCGAAGACACAATAATAAATCACTTTGACGGCACTGAGCACAGGGTTGCTGGAGATGTAGTCTGCATTATTGAACCTGGAATGAACATTTACAAACATTTGCATGTAAACTTATAGAATGTTACTACAACCATTTAAACATTTGAAGGCCACAAAGACCAAGATAACCTATAGAATCTTCAATACAATAATGCTAAATAAGTAGTAGTATATTATTATTATTAGGGACGCTCCGATTGATCGGCAAGAGATTGGTATCGGCCAATAATTACATTTCATGACTCGATTTTATGACTCGATCACCTAAGTTATACATACAGGTTATACATACAGCAGCTACAACAAATGAGTAGGTAAATGATGTGTGTAGGCGTGAAAGATCCCTATGCTTACGTAACAGCATACAAATGTGTATAAAATACATAAAAATCGTCACCTTGGAATTATAAGGTTCTGTCTGCGTTCTGAATGATTTTGAGATATTGAGCTTCAAAGTTTTTGCATTCCATAGCAAACAGTATGTGTGTAACATTTGTTTTTTAAATAAAAGGTCTTAAAATGTAAACAACTTATAAAAAAACATCCCATAATGTAAATAAGTTGTCATTTAATAAGAATATGTCAATAACTCAATTTTGACAAAAATGTCAGATAGAACCTTATAATTCTAAGGTGACGAAATGTGTATAAACTGTTTATACAGTGTATTGGCACGACTCGCGCGAGTGATGCTCTCTTTGTTGCAATCATTGTATTTCCAGTGTTTTGACACAGGAGCGGAGCGATCACCCCTATCTAGTGTCTCATCCAACCTCATGACCTTTGCCAGAAGGTTCGTGAGTTTCCCGCATATTCACAGTGGCTCCGTGACACCTGCAAATGAAAAAAAATACCCCAGAAATCATGGAGACGAGAGTGAATGAGCAAGAGAACAAATCGCGAGTGGCATGATGATGTTCTAAGCGTTACATTTCTTAGGTTAAATGAATAGTGCAGTAAAGAAAATCCTTCTCTCTCTCTCTTTCTCAAACGAGTGATCGAGCTGCTGTGAGGCTGTCCGGAGCTGCCATACTGCTGTCAATAGCCAGAGATGAGCAAAATATTGGAATGGTCTTGAGTGTATTTAGGCCTTTTTACATATAAGAACTGTAAGTTCTGTGTTTTTGACAATGTTACAAGTTTACTAAAACCTGACCAAAAATATTAGGGGGAAATTTTTTTTATAATTTACCTTCTTGTAATATACTTATTGCAATAAACAGTAGTGTATAGGGCTTTTTTTATTATAGTTAAGAAGTAATGGATTTATAGGTGTGCATTTTAACTTCTTATGCATAAAATAGGCACTCCAAACTTGTTCTTCAATGAGACATGTTGAGTTTTTCCATCATTTGCAGTGTTTCCAAATTGCATTGTTAGTCATTTTCCTCACCAATTTTTTTCTGTTTTATCTATTATTTTCTGTATATTTGCTTCTGGCCATGACATGTTCACACTAAATGGTTGTAGGAGTTTATAGGTTATAAGTTAGGGGTTATATGTAACATCCTTCATTTATTCTCTTAGGTAAGGTGAGATCTCTAATGATGTTTTATACTTAGAGGAAAAAATGTGCTTTATGAATTATAAAGCTTGAAGCATCAGAATCGGTACTCAGTATCGGCCGATCAAAATTACAAGGAATCAGTACTTTGTATCAACTGCAAAAATCCTGATCGGAGCATCCCTAATTATTATTTAATAAAACTATGGCTAAATGCTCTTTGGTTAGTTATGATTAACTATTGGTATAAACCAATATCATAAATATATAAATAAGTTATAGAAGCTTTTTTTTATCTTGAAATGATGTGTAATAATACACTCCAAGTTAGGTGAAGGTTTCTACTCCTTTTAAACAATTAATTTACATATTAACATATAATTTTTAGAAGTCTTTTAGATTTACAATCCAATAATTTTTTTTAGAGCTTGGATTTCATAAATAGTTACATTTAATTTAATCCCAATTGTATGTTTGCTGGTACAAAAGCAGTACTAGCACTTAACTAATTAAAATACATCACACTAATGCACTGTGCAAAATAAAACAAAATGTCATGGCTTTCTTGACTAACCTGGGGTTTCTTTCTCGAACCACAGACAGCATGTCCGTGCTGATGGTTGGGTAGTGCACATAGCTTCCCACTTGACAACCACCCAGATAGCGGAACAAGGGTAAGGTGAAGGCGTAGCCCATTGAGTCAATGTAGAGATCTGGAACAAACTCAGTCAATGCCTCCCACCCCAAGAAGATGGAGCCCACACTCTGCCCCAGAAGGGTGAAATGTGGGTAAAGTTTTGCCTCCACCAGTAAACGATGGTTCAGGAACACAAACTTAACAGGTCGGGGAAGTCTGATGTTGAAGCGTCTCCTTGCTCCATCCAAAATCTCTTCTGGTGTCACCCCCTGATCACCCGTGTAGACCACAAAGGAAACATCTTGGTACCTGCAGTGCAAACATATAGAATTTATTTGCTCAATATGGTGAATGCTAGCTCTGCTGATGTCACACGTTTTGGGCTGAGACTTTTATTTCAGTATGTTGATGTTTGACCAACTGAAATGGAATACTGAGAAGGTGTGGGGCTTTCTTTTGCGCATCATTCCCTCATAGCAAACTTAATGGTAAGTGAGGGCACTAATATGCAGTTGCTCTAGAAGCCCTGAGGTTGACATCAACAGAAAGGCTGCCACTCCAAACACGGAAGCACATGATAAACAATAATAAAAATCTTTGTTGAAGAATGACAGTGCAGCCCAATTGCAGTGGAGTAATTCCCATTTTGAGCCTTTTTATTTTAAGAATTATTTTAAATCATTTTAAGTCTTCAAGACAATAAGTTTTACCCATTTGTCATTAAGTTTTTAACACCATTTAGTATAATCACTTATTATTGTGTTCTATTTTTACCTTAACATAATTATTAGTTTTGACTAATACTCATATTTAACTAAAATTATTATTATTTCACTCTTATTCCCTTATTATTTCACAAATGTATTTTTTTACTAAACACATTTAATATACCTTTTCACTACAAAATCACTTTTGTAAATGTAATTGTGTGCAGATGAATAAGTGGCACTTGTTGTATTTGTCCCATTATTTGATTTGTTTTAATATGTAACCCTTATGTACCGTTGGGGATGTTTTCATCCACTGTGGGGTGATTTTGAGTCTTAATTTGGCCATAACTTCTTCTGTGTTTCAGCTAGCAGAATGATTTTGGTGACAAATCTTATTTTCACACACATTTTGAAAATGCTTTGATTTTTTTTTTTACTCAATGATACATTCTGGGCAAATTTACTACCCTTTTGTTATGTTTAGGATGAAAACATTCACTGAATTAAACTGCTGTAAAAATGCAACAGATAAATATTCACCAGATAAATAAATATTTAAATATTTCACATTTCTTTGCATAAATCTACCTCAGTTCTGATCAAAACTACTAAATGTTTTTAATAATTACAGGATTTTGATGGCCAAATTTATAAATGATATCACTAATTTGGTGAAACAAACACACAAAATGGTGCATTTTCAATATGAAAGTATTTGTGGACTGGATTTTTTTTAACCTTTTATCAAAGTCTTGGACATGTGAAACCACATTGCCTTTTTGATGCATTGTTTTTGATTAATTTTCTCACTAATTTACTGTTGACCCATTAATGACCCATTGACTTCCATTTTAACCTCTTTTTTTTTTACAAAACCATCACACCATATAATCAAGCATTTTTGGTTGTTGGTGGTTTTCCCTTCCAGCTGCAACCCATCCCTGGGAAACATCCACACACTCATTCACACTCATACACTACGGACAATTTAGCATACCCAATTCACCTGTACCGCATGTTTTTGGACTGTGGTGGAAACCGGAGTACCCAGAGGAAACCCATGCGAATGCAGGGAGAACATGCAAACTCCACACAGAAACGCCAACTGACCTAGCCAGGGCTCGAACCAGCGACCTTCTTACTGTGAGGCGACAGCACTACCTACTGCACCACTGCGTCACTGATGCATTTTTACAGCAGTTTAATTCAGTGGACGTTTTCATCCTTAACATAAAAAAGGGTAGTAAATTTGAACAGTGTACAAGGGTTAATTAATGAATTTGAAACACTGGTCATTGTAAATCAGCACGTTTCTCTTCACAGCTGAGCTGTATTGTGGTTTGGAAAGATAAACCAGTCAACTTATTATGCCAACTCAGCTTCAGTCATCATTGGTGTTGCTGGGAGTCCCATGACAAAGAGTGACTTCAAGGTCTCTATGCTTTATTAACGGATACCATGTTACCATGTTTACTTTTAATTGTTTTTGAGCATTTTAAGAAGTTTAAAAAATATGGCTTGTGAGTTATTTGTCATAACAGAATAATTTAAGACAATATGCTTGAGCGATTCAAAATTAAGGCTGCAAAATATATCAAAATTACTGAAATATTGAAAAACATGCATATGGCACATGGTTAGCAATAAAATTGAATACAAACGTATATTTGTGTGCCTGCCACTGGCAGAGCCTCTGAAAGCCTATTCAGCACATCAGGCAATGTCCACATTCTTAGCAGCTGAAATATCTGACCTGTTTTGAAGAGCCCGTAAAGCACACCACAGCACTCTTTCTCCTCCTCCTCCTGCATTGCAGTATGGGTGGAAAAAGGCCACGGCAGGCCGGCCATCCTGAGCTCTCCTGCTCTTCCTCTTCATCTGCAGCCAACTTCTCACCCCCATGATGAAGAGGAAGAGGATAGCTGTCAGGAGGAAACTCAGATAGAAGCATGGTAACATAAGAGACCAGAGTAACCTAGGGAAGCAAAAAAAAAAAAAAAAAAAACACAAATAGTCAACAATTTATCTAGCATCCCATTAATATCAGCTGCCATACAAGAATAGCAATTCAAATTCTAATAAACTGTACTTGGACAAAACAAATGTACAATGTTTCAGATTTTCATTATACTCTTATTTTTCCTACTGATGATTGTGTGCTAAGCTACCTGTTAATCAGACAAAATCATAACATGTCAAAGTCTTGTTTATTTCAGTGG
>CAIGQZ010032813.1:482670-535943 GCA_903798205.1 Danio tinwini
TATGTATGTATGTATGTATGTATGTATGTATGTATGTATGTATATATATATATATAGCCTGTGTGTGTGTTTGTTCGTTCTGTCTCCTCCAAATACCAAACCTAGCCAACTCTTCAGATTAGACCTCCAGTTTCCCATAATCCTCTTCTCTTCTGTGCTTCGGGAAGCTGAATGTGTGTAGAGTTTGTGCTGTCTCGCCAGCAACATGACGGCGGCTAAGGGGAAGACCGCTTTGCAAGACTTTTGCATGTGATTAGGAGGTTATCGCCAATAGTCTGTGAAACTGGACTTGACGCATCAATCATATTCGGGTAAATTTGAATTTGTTTATGGAGCCACTAAAGGGGCCGTTTCAGCTGTATCGTTATATAGGCTTGCGTTAACAGTGTAGGCCGCGCGGCAACTCAGGCAGTTGTATAGCTTCGTTCTGCAAATGAATGACCGCTTTAAACGCACACATATGTTAACTATCTCTTTTGTGCGAAACTTCGCATGGTGCATAATTAGTTATCTTCACAATTATATCGTTAATGTGCGTTGGAGAGTGTAAAGCATATGCGACTAAATGTAGTACAACCAGTGCTGTTGTTTACAATGTTCGGGGCTCTGCTAAATAAATAGAAAATTCATGGCTTTTTGCAAGGTAGAAAAGTCACGAGAATCAAATAAATGTAATGTACATTTGCGTGGATGTAGTAAAATGCTCTGCATTAGAATTATCCTTCAAGCTAATGTTACATATATTTATAGCCAGCTGCTATTTTGGAGACCGCAGTACACAATTTAGACATAAGTCAAAAACAGCGAGGAAATAACCAAAATAACAAGCCAATTACACTGAACCCTAATAACAGCAAATGGATTTAGTATGATGAAAATATTAACGTTACAACTAAGTTAAATGCAAACAGTTGAGTAAATAATAGTGTTTTAAATTCAGCTCACCCTTTCCAAATAAGCAACCTGTGTACATATATAATTTTTTAACTGAGTTTGCCAGCTTGTAATTTATCTTACTTTTCATTGTACCTGAAGGGCACAATATTAGCCTGCTTTATCAGTCAGGATGAACCCTTTCAAAGTTCCTAAAAATA
Organism: Danio tinwini; assembly: GCA_903798205.1. NCBI lineage: Eukaryota > Metazoa > Chordata > Actinopteri > Cypriniformes > Danionidae > Danio > Danio tinwini. Next base: position 483,765 of record CAIGQZ010032813.1, read on the forward strand.
TGTTCACACCAGAAGTACTTGGTATGATTTTAATTCTTTAGGAGGGTCTATTCTAACACCGTTGTAATTACAGAGACACAAGTATACGTTAATTAAGCAAATGCAGCATGCCACTTAAAAACCCTACACTGTAAAACCTAACAGGTTGTGTGTTTTGTGGTTCTGGTTGTGTATTCTGTTTACACATCTGGGTTGTGATTTGCATTACCATTAGATTTGAGTTTAATGTCTGCTTTGCCGACTTTTGATGTTGAAAATTCAACACTGCAGATTAACAAAGAGACTTTTACTGGCATTTTAGTAGTTTGAGAAAAGATATTGTTTAAGAAATAATATCGAGGGATTTAAGTCTGTAAAATAACAGAAAAGGTACTGGCAGTTTATTGCCAGTTTTTTGTACCATGATTTACAACACAAACACAGACAATATATCAGTATTAAAACTGACAAACTATTAAAATTGTCAACAGATGTCACTTCAAACTTTTCAACATCAAAAGCGTTTGGAGGAAAGTTCTCATAGTGCAATTCAAAAGCATCAAAGAAAAGAACATGAATCTGAATTTACCGATATGTTAGTATTTTAATGTGTTACAAGACATACTCATTCAAGCTAATGTTAAAGGCATTTGCTTGTGGCCTCTTTGTCTGTGGCATAGTGTATTTTCTTAGTTTTGATGATTTGACAAAGTTTTTATTTAACCCTTTAACTGGATTTGTAACTTTGGTTGACCTTTTGTCCACAGGTTCAATTCAGTTAAATTCAATTCAAGTTTATATGTTTAGTGCTTTCCCTAAATTCCTGAATATCATTCCAAAAAAAATTAAAACAAAAAAAAAATGCTAAATTTAACCTCAATCTAAACCCAATTTAACCATATATATATATTTACTAAATCGTTGTGGAAGTTAATAATGACTTGCATCATTTAACCTGTACATCTATAAGCTAAGATAGTTATGGCTTTAAAATTAGTGTTAAAAAGATCATGTTAAAGATTCCATGTGCTTTCAAATTCATGACAGCTTGGTATTTTGAAGCCATATTGATTTTGGTTATGAGTGACGTTGAGCATGTGGACTCACGTTATCTGTTCTATGGCTCTGGGATCTTGACTGCAACACAACTTTGTAATTGTAGTGTGTTCTATTTATCTTTTCAGCCCTGCAGAATGTCCAAGATCAGGCGGAAGGTTACAGTGGAGAATTCGAAGACCATATCGGACAGCAGCAGTAGCACGACCACCCCCTCCCGCAGGCCCAGTGTGTTTGAGAGACTCGGGCCCAGCACGGCCAGTAATGCAGCAGAGGTAGGGATTCTGGTCACCTGCTTTGAAACTGAAAACCTGAATACATGGACAGTAGGGCTAGCAATATGACAAAAATCTCATATCATCATACAAGTCATTTCATATCCTGAATCTGATAACAAAATGTATTACAGTATAGTAGCATTTCTGTAAATTCTGTCAATTAACAGTTTATTTTGACCACATGTAAAGCACTATTCCTGTTTAACATTTTGAAATGGATATAATGGAGTTTACTTATTCATATGAGATAATATTTCTCACTTTATTTGCCCTTGCTTCAGGGCAAATGTTTGAATAAAAATATAGACATATAAAAAATAAATATTAATAGCAGATATATAAAACACTTTTCAAAAATTAATGACTGCAAGTCCAACAAAAAAAGAAACAAATATCGCTAAATAAATTGGGAAGTGTAACATTGTACCTTCAAGATTGCAGTGCTGTTATTCATGCTTCTGCCTGTATGTAATATTGCGCTCATACATTGTGAAAAAGTTTTACCATAAACAATGTATTATGTGAAACCATGAAATACACAATAAGCGTAATATAAAATGTTTTTATATTTCTATTAAATTTATGTTTATATCGTCATATTTCACAGCTGTAGTAGATATTTTCATGTAACTAAAATGCCCAGTAGTGCTCTCTAGGTAGTAGCTCATTGTGCTTTTTACACTTACTCTGCTAAGTGCTTTAAATGCAACAGATTGACCCGTGTTTGCATTTTTTGCAGACTCATTGTAGAAACTGGTTAAAGACTGGAAACTGCAGTTACGGTAACACGTGTCGATACACACATGGAACCCCATCACGAGGAAAAGGCTTCTCTGGAACGTTCAATAGGTGTGATTTTTAAGATATGTTTTTTGCTTTATCTGAATGTACTTCTTATTACTTGCGTAAGTACCTGGCTGGAAGCTTGAATTTTTGGTATGCGTGTTTGTGTGTAGGTCAGCCGAGAGGCCCACTGGGGATCTCCGGGAGAGGATGAAGAATAAGAGACAGGATGTAGATGGTGACGCTCCTAAAAGAGACGCAGACGAGCCCACTTCACCCACAACCAGAGTATGCTGTTCTAAATTAGATTGTTTGGGGGTGGGGGGGGTGTATATAAACAAGGCCTTCGCTAGAGTTTTGCAGTTAGAGTTTTGCAGTTGTTGTTGATAATGTTTTTGGTTTTTATGATTAGAAGCGAGATTCATCCCGAGGCAGACATAGAGAAAAGGAGGATATTAAAATCACAAAGGAACGCACTCCAGCTAGTGAGGAGGAAACAGCAGATTGGGAAGCCAGTCGTGAAGGTGAAAGATGAACTAAAACACACTACAAAAATGTATTTGATTAAAGACAATAAAATAAAATAGCACACAGAAGAATACAATTTTTGTCACTTATTACTTAAAGGGACTGTTCACCCTCCCAAAAAATCTGCCATTTACTCATCCTTCACTTGTTGGAAACCTTTATGAGTTTCTATTTTCTGTTCACTACAACAATAAAGAAATTCTGAAAAATGTTGGAAAGTAGCGGGTATCTGTTGACTTACGTGGTATATATATTTTTCTTCTATGGATGCCAGTGACTACTAGTTTTCTATGTATATTTTTTAAATATCTTATTTGTGGTCAACAGAAAATGTTTGGGTGAACTATCACTTTAACAACATGTACTTCGAAATTCATAATACTTTTATCTTTAAAAGTTAGGAGACTTTAAAAGTCTTCTGAAAAGACATGTTTGCATTTTGATTAATATATTTTTTCTTGGCCATATGTGATCATTTGCTATTTTGATGAGGTCTTGATGTCTGTTTATCATATGTAAAAAAAAAAAAAAAAATATATATATATATATATATATATATATAAATATTTTATATATATATATATATATATAGAAGCAAATGGGTTTTTAATTACATGAGGAGGAGTAAATGATAGCAGAATACTCCAGAGTAACTCCAGCTTAACTTGTCTTTAAAAGCAAAGGAGGATGATTTGAATCTTCACAACTTTGCATTGTTGTGTGCCTATAAGTTTAGTTCAAACTTTTTAAAATCATTGTATTCATGTCTTTGGTTTTACTAGATTCTGATAACGGTGATTACGATTACGAATTATCTCTTGAAATGAAGAGACAGAAGATTCAGCGGGAGCTGATGAAGCTGGAGCAGGAGAACATGGACAAACGAGAAGAAATCATCATCAAGAAAGATGTATGTTGCGTAATTACATTGTGTTTAATTTTCTGTATCTATACTTCAAAATTTGAGTGAGAGTAATCCTAAACCCTGAGTAATGGCATACATATTCTCAACAGGAATCGGTCTCTAAAACCAGGACCAGCAATAGTTCTAAGGACAGGGTAGGTTTGAAAACAGACATACAAGGAAAAAGTCCTTAAAGCAGTGGTCTCAAACTTAATTCCTGGAGGGCCGCAGCTCTGCACAGTTTTGCTCCAACCCTAATCAAACAGAGCTGATCCAACTAATCAAGGTGTTCAACTTGAACAACATATGCCTCATGGCTCGGTTCCACTGAGTAGTACGGTACAGTTTGGTACTCTTTTATGGCCGTTTTCATTGTCAAAAGGTACCCAAAAGCAAACCGTACCTACGGTATGAACACTACTGGTTTACAGAGATGCGAACATTACACCGTAATAATATATACATATCATAACAAGCCATGGTTGACCCCAAGCTTAAACAAACCTTGTCGTCTTGATGAACAGCCACAAAGCCCAGAAGAAGAGCAGAATCTCCCCTGTGCCCCATAGTTTTTACAAGGCCGTCTAAAGCTCAAGCTGTTTCGCTTTCTTCCTTGCGCTCGATGTGCGTATATATTTGAAAAAACGAAATTAATGAGCTGATGATAATAACGTGCGCATGATTATTGAAACACTTCTGACATCCGATCCTGTCAGAAACTAACAAACATAAGACTGATGTGTGAAAAAACAAAGGAGAAGCTGGAAGAAACAAAGGAGCAAATTATTATTTCAGCAGCCTAAAGAATGTTTAAACAAACTGCCTTTTATCTATAAACTATTATTTAACTATTACCATCACCTTTTGGACTATTATGAACTGGGAATGATGGAATTACTCTCTAACAGAGGTTACATGTGCTGGTGAAGATTAAAGATATGATATGTAAATGACCCGTACAGCTTTACTTTGACATTTTTTCGAGTAAGAATGAGGTTGACTGAAACTTTCTGTCGTACACCACGCCCACCAAAAGACTACTATTGGTATCCTTTTAGCAGTGGAAACACAAGCCTAATCAAGGTGACCCTTATCTTACTGTGCCACTCAGTGGAAACGGGCCATTAAAGGGATAGTTCATCCCCCAAAAAATTACATTGAATAAAAACAAAATATCTGCGCACTAAAAATTAACCATCATTTGGAGAGTAAATAGTGAGAAAAAAAAATGTTTTTGGTTGAAATTTCCCTTAAAATGGTTCTATTAGCAATGTAAATAGTGTATAGCCCAGGGGTCACCAAACGTGTTCCTGGAGGGCCGGTGTCCTGCAGATTTTAGCTCCAACCCTAATCAAACACACCCGAACAAGCTAATCAAGGTCTTACTAGGTATACTTGAAACATCCAGGCAGGTGTGTTGAGGCAAGTTGGACCTAAACCCTGCAAGGACACCGGCCCTCCAGGACCGAGATTGGTGACCCCTGGTATAGCCTTTTAGCACAAACTGCCATTTTAATAGTTTATTGACATGTGGTATTAATCTTTTTTAGGCTTCTCCTGAGCACACCAGCTCTAAAGGTTCCCCGTCATCTCGTAAATCCAGTGGCTCACCCAAACATCGAGGCGGGAAAGGTGGGAACCCCAGCAAGAAAGAGAAGAAGTCCTCCACTTCCTCAGTTATTTCCTCACCAGTGTCAGACCAGACGAGGGCAGAGGAGACAGACAGCAGGTTAGTATAATATTCAGCATTTAAATTGAACTTGGTTGAAATAAGATTTTAGTTAATAGTTTGTGAAAATAATTTAAATACTTGACTTGATGTGTATTTTTTTAACAGGTCATCTAAGAGTGGCCATGGTAAAAGAAAAGGTCCACGGACGCCCAGTCCTCCACCTCCAGTCCCCGTGGAGAACCCAGTAGTTGGGAAAAAACACAAGAATAAACACAAGAACAAGGATAAATCTGAGGACAAAACTAAAGAAGGCAAAGAAAGAGGGCGAGATGCAGAGAAGCACAAAGAAAAAAAAGAAAAGCGCAGGTATGGTCATCTAGGTTTTGCAGGTATGAAATGTAAAAGTGTACATTGTACTAATGTACTTCGAAACTGCAGTACTGCAAATACTTATTTTGGTACTGTATTAATCTATTACTACTGAATCTGTTTGTCTTCTCTGCTTCATCTGTTTGGGAAAATAATTCTCGTCTAGTTTGTTATGAATATGAACATGAAATATTAACCTTTAACCTTTACTTTATTGCAGGGACCGTTCAGATAGTTCCCATAAAGCCAAACGCTCAATGACTTCAGAAGAACGATCTGGAAGTCTTTCCCCACCTTCCAGGGAAGCATCTCCCCCAGCCAGAAGGAAGTCATTATCTCCCAAACCCTCCTCTAAACAAGCCTCACAGCACAGGTGAGAAGAGCTGCACTTATTAAATGGTAACAAGTGGAGGCAGAATTTCTGTCTGTTTGATTTGCAATTGGGCTATTGAGTTTAAACCCATAGTGGCTCACAGGGCTGGGCAGTAACAACAAAATATGAATCAGACAGCAGATTTTTTTAATATCAGGCATTTTAACAATAAATGTAAAATCTTTATTTCTTTTAAGTTTGACAGCATATTTTTTTAATTAAGATATGATCAATGCTCGCTTGCTTTATGCTGTAATTTTATTTTGGATGTCTTTCTTGAGGTTAATGTCGTTTATGACATTGGTTTGCTTTGTTGGCCAAAATAACCCAATTATTTGACAGTCAACTTCTAATTTAAAAAATTAGCTTTCCTTAGCACTTACAGTGCACCCAGAAAGTATTCAAAACGCTTCACTTTTTCCACATTTTTTATGTTACCGCCTTATTCTAATATGGATTAATTTCATTTATTTCCTCAACATTCTACACACAATACCCCATAATGACAGTGTGAATTTTTTTGGGGAAAATTGTTGCAAATTTATTAAAAAATAAAAAACCTGAAAAATCACATGTACATCAGTATTCACAGCCTTGGCCATGAAGCTCTAAATTAAGTTCAGGTACATTCTGTTTCAGCAGTTTAATTGGAGTTTACCTGTGGTAAATTCAGTTGATCTGTCTATATAAGGCCCCAGGGTTGACAGTGCATGTCAAAGCACAAACCAAGCATAAAGACAAAGGTTACAGAAACATTTCTGCTGCTCTGAAAGTTTCAATGCATACAGTAGCCTCTATCATTCATAAGCGGAAGATGTTTGGAACCACCAGGACTCTTCCTAGTGCTGGCCAACCATCTAAGCTGAGTGATCAGGGGAGAAGGGCCTTAGTCAGTAAGGTGATCAATAACCAATGGTCACTCTGTCTGAGCTCCAGCGTTCTTCTGTGGAGAGAGGAGAACCTACAGAAGGACAACCATCTGTGCAGCAATTCACCAATCAGGCCTGTATGGTAGAGTGGCCAGATGGAAGCCACTCCCTACCTGGAATTTGCCAAAAGGCATCTGAAGGTCTCTCAGACCATAAGAAATTCTCTGGTCAGGTGTGCCAAGCTTGTGGCATCATATTCAAAAAGACTTGAGGCTGTAATTGCTGTCAAAGGTACATTAACAAAGTATTTAGCAAAGGCTGTGAATACTTATGTACATGTGATATTTTTTTTCTTCTTTTTTTTATAAATTTGCAACAATTTCAAAATCTTGTCTTTAATCTTGTCATAATCACGTTGTCATTATGGGCTATTGTGTGTAGAATTTTGAGGAAATAAATTTGCTTAATCCATTTTGGAATAATGCGGTAACATTAAAAAAGTGGAAAAAATGAAGCACTTTGAATACTTTCTAGACACACTCTAGCATTTCATTGCATCAATTTCGAATTTCAAAAATAATAAAAAAAAAATTTATGTTTTTTTCATCTTGATTTTATCTTGTGTGCTTTCTTTTCTCAGGTCTAGAACTCCACCTCGTCACCGCCGCAGTACTTCACCTTCCTCCAGACAACAGCAGTCCCCATCTTCACAGTCAGGCTCTTCAGCCCAGAGACACTCCCCATCCCCTCGCCACAGACGAAGTTCCATCACCCCCTCAGCCTCACCCCCTCCCACTCAGTCTTCACGCCGATCACGCTCATCGGTTACCCCCCAGAGGGACCCGTCACCAGCATCTGCCCCTCGCAGGTCCAGCCCCAGTGCCTCTCACCGCTCGCAGGGCAGGGAGAGGGAGCGGGAGAGAGACAAGGGAAGAGCAGAGCAAGAAAGGAGTCCAGCAGTCCAGGAGAGACGGCATGAGCGTAGAGATGGTATTTCACACTCATATCTACATAAAAGAGATAGCAGTTTATAGTTTAGATATAATTACTGACATGGCTAATCACCGTCATATGCATTTAACTGTGCTCTAAAATGAAAGTTGTTGGCCACTAATTTCTATCCATCCATCCATCCATCCATCCATCTTGAATTAACATATGAACCATTCTTTTTTTACTATTGAGTCCATTTAATGAGATAAATTTGTTTTGTTTGTTTTTTTGTTTGTTTTTTGGTCTGTGTGGTGTTCAGTTCTTCACCATGTTTTTGCCAATGTGTAGCAATAAAATTGTTTGCTCATTTAATTTTCTTTCTTTTCTTAGAGAGTCGTGGAAAGCGTGAGAAAGACAGCAGTCGGGACGAGCGAGACTATGATATCGTGCAGAGTTCTTCTCGAGAGGAGCGCGATTGCAGGGACAGCCGAGACCGCCGTGGAGAACGGGACAGACGAGATGTCCGTGAAGAACGCCAGCATCGTGGGGAGGTCAAAGACACTCGAGATGCCCGTGCAGCAGAAACGCGAGAACGCTCAGGACGAGAACCTTTGGAGCACAGAGAGCGAGACCGGGATAGAGAAAGAGAAAGGGAGAGGGAGAGGGAAAGAGAGAGAGAAAGGCCTGAAATGCATAGAAAGGAGGAAACTATGGCCCAGGACGAAAGAAATTATGGAAGAGGACACGGAAGGGAGGACATGAGAAATGACGCTAGAGCGGACAACAGGAATGAATCTCGAGTTGAAAGGACAGGCAGAGGGAGGGGTCATGGATCAGATGTCACAGAAAAAGGTGAGGGGAACAACTACATACCCAAACTTCACTACACTGTTACAATGGTTGAAAGAATACTACAGTATGGACCCTTTTCACATATCTGGGTTTCTCAGTAGCATAAGTCGTCATAGTTGTGTAAACTTAAAGAGCAGTGAATAGGAGAATTTTTTTACAACCCTGCTTGCTGAAATAATAAAAGAACAAGTCCATGATGGTGTTATCAAAAAAAAAAAAAGTGTGAGACTGATAACGGCAGCCAGAAGCGAGAGAATGCCGTCAAATTGACTGTACTGCACATACACTCTGCATTTTAAATGCCTCAAACAAGTGGTAATTCGTTTTTTGTAATTTGATGCAAAGATGATTTAATTCAAATGTAAATACATATACATGTTCATACTTTTTTTTTTTTATATAAATCAAAATATTAAAAACTTACAAGGATTTAAGATGGTGATGACTGTTAAACACATCATAAAAACTGATTTATACTTCTGCTTCTAGTGCACACGTATGCTCCAGCTCAGCTTTTGCACGGTCGCATAGCCTTCGACGAGGGTGACGTCAGCCGCCGATGCTGACGTGCACCTCTCAAAAAATTTAACTACATGTTGCAACGACGTGTAGCGCAAGCTCTGTGATTGGTTGGCTTGGTAGTTGTGACAAGTGTGGGCGGTGCTGAGAGCTGCACCCGATGGAGCGACTTTTTACAAGTGTCAAGTCCCGTGAAGGAGCTTCAGATGGAAAATTTTGTTTTGTTTGTGTTTTATGTTGTTGCGCGTGCACTGGTTCTTCTTTTTTTTTTTTTTTTTTTACAGGGACAATGCTCATCAATCAACAGTAAAACTGTAAACAAGCCAGAGTTAGCCACAAGGGCTAATTTTCATCTGTTGCCCCCTGCCAGATTTTAAAAGGCAACTTAAAATCAAAAAGCACATCATCACACATACAATAACAGTAAAGTTACATATGACAAAAGAATAAAACATACAGTATCATAAGAATTTCTTAAAATGTTAGACAAAGAGTTACACATGATTACAAACTTGTTTTGCTTTTAGCCATTTCTTTAACTTGTATTTAAACATTAAATAATTTGTAACACCCCTTAAATCCATAGGAAGTGTGTTCCAGAAATGACTGGCTCTAACTGAGAAGACTGATCGTGCAAAAGTTGTACGCCTAAACTGCACAGCACAGTCTCCTCTGGTAACAGATCGTGTTGCTTGACCATTATTATTCTTGTGTGTTACAAACTCACATAATGGGGGTGAAGCATATCCATTTAAAAATTTTTTAATCATACAAGCATCAGCCAAATATTGCATATTATCAAAGCTCAATAAACAATGTTTTTGTATTTTATTACAATGATGGTACCTAATAGACTTCTGATCAAATACTTTAAGTGCCTGTTTAAAGTGATTCAGCTGATTTTAAAACTGCTTTACTGGTGTGTGACCAACTAGTAAACAATATGTAATATGAGAAAAAATCATAGTGCATAAAAAGTTTTGCTGCTTCATTAGTCAAGTAAGGTCGTATATGCCTGAAGTTGGCTAGATTAACTTTTAAAATTTTAGCGACCTTCTTGGCATGCTTTCGGAATGTCAATTTTGAATCTAAAATTAGACCTAAATATTTAAAATCAGAGACAACCCTGAGCTTTTCTCCTTTAACAAATACATCAGGATGATGGGTAACTGTCAGTGATTGTGAAAAAAACATACAGTTTTACTCGTATTTAAATTAAGATCTGAGTCACACAACCAATCAGAGACATCTGAATAAGCAAGTGTTATCTACTTGAACATTAAGGTAGTTTTCAGAAAAAAACAAAACACCAGCGAAGAAACTCGATACAGTGAAACATAGCATAACTTACTGCCAGCTAGCGTTTTGTAAGTATTATTGCAGAGCAACACAAACAGCACGCAGAAGTATGAATGCACGGCTACGCTCAAGGCTTGCGCCGTGGGTCACGCTTATCACTCCACGCAGAAGTATAAACCAGACTTCACAGGCATGTGAAAATGGTCTGTTATAACAAAATCTATATAAATTTAGATTTTACATTTGAAATTAATAATAAGTTAAATTTAATTTGCAGTTACTTGGAAAATATGTGTGCAGGTATCACACAGTGTACATGTGTGCTATAGTGTAAAAAAGTTGGATGTATATTAAAGCTCACAATAACATAACACTGTAATTAATTTCTCGTAGCCTAGGGGTTATGTAATATATTTAATTTGTGACAGATTTCAGCTATGACCCATGTTACTTTTTCCTGTTTTATGTACAAGATTGCTGCAGAAAAGTAAAAATGTGTTGTGTTCTTTCCATAAAATATTTGAGTTTTTAAACAAGTTAATCATGTGTTTCTTTTTCAGCTCGTGGTGGTAGAGCATCTCAGGCTGACACTAGCAGTGCTAGTGGACATGACAGCTGGGAGTCACGTAGCAGCGGTCTGAGAGAGAGGAGCACAGAGAGAAACACTGATCGCGATCGCTATGATGACCGACCGAGAGGAGAGCAACCCAGAGATGAACGACGGGGAGCACATAATGAGAGAGATCGCCGTGAAAACAGAGAACGAGGTGCCTAATGTAGTCAAATAATGTAATTTTTATTATTGATTGAAACCAGCTTACAGCCAGCTGACAGCTACTATTTAAAGATCACATAATCATTTACAGTGTAGCCTTGGATGTTGAATGCTTGAATCGGGGTTGGTTTCTTGTGCAAATAAAGTAGAGATGCACAGATTGGCCAGCCAAGGTGTGAATGTGGCTCTATGTAATGAAAACATTTGGTGCAACAAACTTACCTTCATCTAAATAAACAATTTAGAATCCGAGTAGCATTGGGTAGGATGTTAATTGGATGATGCACAACCCAAGTTGTTGCATCTCGAGCATGCTCACAAAGCAGCTTGTTGAATGCCAACCCCATGCATCATGAAATCCTAAGGAAGAATGTTTGGGCAGAGATGCACAGCAGCAGAAGTGAAAGCACAGTGATGTACAGATCAAGACAGATGGTTTCTCTCACCTCTCTGCTCTATATTAGAGGATGCTCATTTTAAACAGTCATTAGAATTTTGCTTGATTAATTTGATCAGTTTTAATTTAAGTCATAATAAACGCTTTACTTTTGAGCTGTTTTTAAAATGATTGCTGCATGAGGAAAGAATTCTGCTAGACAGTTACAATTGAGTTTAGAGAGACAAAGGGCTCTATTTTAACGATCTAGGTGCAAAAGCATTAGAGGAGTGTCCAAAACCACTTTTGCTTTTTTAAGTATGGAAAAATATGCTTTGCGCCCTGGCACATGGTCTAACAGGGTTGTGCTTGTTCTCTTAATGAGTTATGGGTAGGCCTACTAGTCCATCATTGAGTCTATGTATTTACTTGTGTAAATGTGCGTAAATTTATATTTATTCATTTTTTTAATTCATTTCACTAATATTATTGTGATATAATAACAGTAATATTGAAATGTTTTTATGGTTTATTTACAAGACAGTTTGTAAAGTAATATTTTCTGTCTTTTAGCAGATATATTGTATGAGAGACTGGCTTTGTTTACCAAATAAGTGGATCTAATTGGATTTACATAGTAAACATTAAATAAAAGTTATGATAGTTATGACACTCCTAAAATAAATGCATAAATCCACAGATTTTTTTTACAAAGTTCTCTGCAGAAATAACAAAAAATGTCTGCAGATTCTGTCTGGCCCTAGTTATGGGTGTGTTTTGAGCATAACGTGCATTAAACCAAAGTCTTGTTTCCCATTTCCTTTAAGAGTCAGTTGCGTCGTGCCATGGCGCATTTACTATTTACATGGCTGACTTTGTAAGAGAAAAAACTGAATGCTTCACTGAACAAGCCTCCTCCATTAGGCCTCTTTTTGGACTTTCTCGTTATTTTACTTTTACTCTACTTATTTACTATCGTGGATAAGGAAACTGTGTCGTACGCACTCCGTTGAAGACATCCATTAGCCTACATATTTAATTTCGTTTGTTATTATTTATATTTGTATATTGCTGTACATTCTGTGTGTATTAAGCAATGTGTAAACGTTTTGGACCAGCATAGGTACATAACTAACACACTTTGTGCTGGACTTTAGACCAGTATTTATTTGGTCAATAGTGCAGTCTATTTCAGTTCTTCAATATAGCTAAAAAATTTGAAAGAAAATTGTAATCTGCAGAAATCAGTATTGGCAGTTCACACTTAACAAAAAAAATCTAAAAACTGAATTAGCCATAGAAAATTACAGTCGGTGCATCTTTGAAATAGTCAACTTATCTACACAACGAAAAGTCAGAAGTTGCAACTCTAGTGGATGAAACCGTTTTGTATTTGGTAAACTGATGTTTAAATAATTGAGCCATTACTGAATGAGCACTATGCTATGTCTGAGAGATTGCACTATTGTGTCTTTCCTTTAAAACCCATCTATAATCATTTTTATTCCTTGTTATTTTTACTTTTTATGTTATTTTATTCTTGTTTATGTAAATCACTTTGAATTACTGTTGTGTATGACGTGCTAAAAAAATAAACTCACCTTGCCTAACTGTAGATGAAAGTTTATTTGGAGCAAATAAAAATCTTTTTTTTTTTTTTCTTCAGCAGAACAAAGAGCACCCTCTCCTGTCCGCCAGCAGAACCGCGGCGAGGACCTGGAGCGTGAAGAGAGAAGAGATGATCGTCGGAATGACCGAGGGGATGACAGACGAGATGATCGTACCCGTGAGAGGGAGAAGGAGAGGGATAGAGAAAGAGAGAGGGAACGGGAAAGGGAGAAAGAAAGAGAGAGGGAGAAAGAGCGGGAAAGAGAGGCTGAAAGAGAACGCGAGAGAACCAGGGAGAGAGAGAGGGAAAGGGAACGAGAGAGGGAGGAGAGAGAAAGGGAGAGGGAGGAGCGGGAAAGGGAGAGAGAAGAGCGGGAAAGGGAAAGGGAACGAGAGAGGAAGGAGAGGGAACGGGAAAGGGAGCAAAGAGAAAGGGAAAGGCAGCGGGAGTGGGATGAAAGAGAGAAAGGAAGAGAGGAGAGGCGGGAAAGAAGAGATGAGTCAAGAGAAGACCGCCCTTCTCGAGATGCTCATGAAGACAGAAAGAACATGTAAGTACTCCAGTGTTATTGATCCCAGTTAAGAGCAAGCTTGTTAGAATACTTTAAAAGAGACCTATCATGCAAAAATAAGTTTTATAAGGTGATTTAACACAATTGTGTTGCAACAGTGTGCGAATATAGCCAGCATCTAATGCTAAAAATTTATTAATTACATTTCTTATAACCACATTTGATAAAAACAGTCTGCAGAAACACTTTATTGTGATTGACATTCTCCCTTTGTACATGTCATTAGAGACTGAAAGCCCCACCCATTTGTGACAATCTCTCCTTCATTGGCATAGATGGTTCTTTGTGAGAAACAGCTGTTTTGAATCTGCTGCTATGCTAACGGAAATGCATTTTTAGCTCCGCCCTTTTTTGAGCACAATCTCATTTGAATTTAAAGCAACTGTCACCAAAATGGCACCAAAGCTTAAAAGGGGTGGTTTCAAAGAGTTCTAAAACATTATTTATGGGGTATTTTGATCTGAAATTTTACAAACACACTCTAGTGACATCAAAGACTTATTTTACATGTTGCAAAAAGGGTAAAAGGTCCCCTTTAATACCAGAAAATGTTGTTATATAATGGATTTGTGAGCTGTTTAATAATACATTTCGATCTTATTAGTTTCATATAAATGGCGACTGATTTAGGGAAAGAAGGTCTAAACTTCTTTAGCAGGTTTTTTGCTTAAGCACTGCCTTAGAGACTAGCCGATAGACATGTAGAGAACTAATAACAGTTTGTTTGGGCGCATGAAGATGTGTCTACAATAACCTACTTAATGGTCAAAGTGCCAATAGTCTCATATCTCAGTTTATGTTGTACTCTACATATTCTAAATACCTTTGTAGGGATATACTGTTAGCAGACATGCTTTCGCTATTTACACTGCTGGGAGAAGTGTGTAGATGAATACAGTTCTGTTATGCTAAAAGATCAGCTTCTCTAGATCTACTATTTAAAAGTATTTGTTTGAGTAAAACATCCATTTTGTGTGTAATTCTATTCAATACTAATGACAAATGAGAAAATTTCATCTTGATCGCTTATTTCCAGAAAACTACAGTCTTTGAAAATAAACAATGCAAGTGAATATTGCATAGAACGCAATTTTCTGTTTATCCGTAATGTTTTAACATTATAACAGAGAACAGAGAAGAGTCTTTCACATGGCTATTGGGTTATTTTGTGCCACTTTTTGGCACAAAATGATTGTCCTGATTTGTTCTGAACAAAACTAAAGCACAAACGTTTATCCCATATTGGGATATTTGGTTATAGTACAGGGTGGGCCATTTATATGGATACACCTTAATAAAATGAGAATGGTTTTCTAAATACAGTTTCCTGAAAAGTGGATTGTTAGCGTGGGCCAGTTGAATGGCCCCCAAGGTCTTCCCGATCTGACCCCCTTAGACTTTTATCTTTGGGGTCTTCTGAAGGCAGTTGTCTATGTAATTTTTTAAGCTGTATTCATATAAATGGCCCACCTTGTAGAATATTAGAATCATTTGCACACAGAGAAATGCATTAATATAGAATGATTCAAGTGTAGAATATGAAGCTTAAATAATATAAACATTTTGAAAAGTAGTGTAACAATTTTTTTCCTTTTTGTGTGCAGCCGTAAGAGACATCGTGCTGAGAACACCCCCAGTCCAAGGCCATCTCCTAAAAGAGGGCGAGATGCGAGCCCTCCAGACAGTGACGGTTACAACAGCACTGAGGAGAAAAGTAGGAGTTCCACAGTGCAAGTGTAAAGTTGTCTTTGGTACACGTGTGCAGAAAATGTAAACCATTATATGCTTTTATCTTAGGTGATAAGCATCGTCTGCTGAGTCAGGTGGTTCGTCCTCAGGAGACCGCTCGCTCACCTGTCCGCTCCTTTACTGACGATAAACACAGTCGCTGGAAGGATGAAGATCGCCGTGTGGATAAAAAAGATGTCCGTGGTCGACACGAGGAGGTGGATTCCCGTGGCGAGAGAGCAGGAAGAGCAGCAGAGCGGCGTGGAGAACACGCTTCAGATGTTTCTGCTACAGGAGTCCCTGAATCTAGGAGGGGAAAAGAGCAGAGAGACATCCCTTCTGCTGCACTGACACCTCCCCTGGAGGAAAGAGATGCTTTGTCAGCGGTCCATGAGGAGACCAAGAAAAAAACAAAATCCCAGAAGAAAAATATGAAAAAGAATCGTAAAGAGGATGACGGCGGATCTGGAGGGGGGGAACGTAGTAACCCTGAACCCCCATTGTCTTCCACTGTTGCTGAAGTCCCTCCGGCTCTCCTCTCTCCTCGCAAGACACCCAAGAAGAAAGCCTTAGAAAGGAAGCGCAAACGCTCACGAGGTGCCGAGTCTGATGTTTCCGAGGATGAATTAGTTACTCAACAGCCCCTCAGTAAGAGGCGCCGAGGCCCACGTACACCGCCGCCAATCAATAAGGATGACCTTCCCTCCCAAAGGGCTTTAACAGCTGGACAGAGTTCTTTCCCAGCAAAATTAGATGCTAACTTCAGTGACTGGTCTGATGAGGATGTACCGGAGCGTGGCGAGACCTCCACTGCCTCCATGCCATCTGACAGGCCTCCAGAAAGGCTGCCACCTAGAAGGGGTGGACGTGGTGGTGGCCGAGATCGTACAGACCCTCCTATTGCGCCGCTGCTCCCTGACCCTCCAATGCTAATGCAGTCTCTTCCTTTGCAACCGTTACTGCCGCAACACATGCTGCGTAAGCCGCAGCAAGCAGACATGCAGCAGCAGCGTAGCAGCAGCATGGGCAGTAACCAAAGCCGAGCATCTTCAAGAAGACTGCGCTCGCCTTCTAACGAGTCCGCTCACCGTGATGACGGGCCTCAGGGGATGAGGTCCCGCAGAGGACTCCTGCAAGGGGGCAATTCCAGAGAGCGAGACCGAGAGAGAGAAAGGGAACGGGAGAGGGAACGAGAGAGGGACAGAGAGAGGGTCGTGGCCAATGAACAGATGGTGGGAGAGAGGAAGTCGAGGATCGATCAGCTTCGCAGAGGAGAACCCAGTCGGAGTACTTCCTCAGGTGAGATTTTTTGGCTTATTATTAAGACAATTTTTAGTAGTATTATTTTTTTCAATAGATTTTTTTTTTTTTTTTTTATTTTTTTTTTTTTTTCCCATTTCAAGATATTTTTGGTAAATGATTTTAGAAACATTTTTTAAAAAGGCTTGTAGTCAAGGATTTCATTTAATGCTAATTTTAAAAAACCTTCAGTGTTTACAGCTTGATTTGAGATTTGACTCCAAACTATTGACACCAAATATAGTTTTTTTTGTTGTTGTATGATACATGAAATGTAAAGTAAAATAAATAAATAACATGCTTAAATGTTTATTTTGATCCAAAGTTTCTATGAAAATTTTTTTCCTTTTAGTCCAGTGTATAATTTCATTTAATTATAACTGGCATGATAAGCTTGTTACAATGTGTTGTAATAACATAAAATTGTTTGTTTACTGCACAGTTATGTGTTAAGGAGTAGTTCACCCACAAATGAAAATTCTTTCATCATTTGCTCTTCCTTGTTCCAAACATGTTTGACTTCTGTTGAACAAAAAAGAAGATATTTTGAAGAACCCAGTAACCATTGACTTCCACAGTATTTGTGGATTATATCCCATTATCGTAAAGTAAGTAAGTAATAAAGATTTGGAACCCCTTGAGGGAGTGTAAATAGTGAGTAAATTTTTTATTTCTGGACAAAATATCTGTTTACTTGCATAAAAAAAACTATTTTGAAAACAAGCTGAATTTAATATCCTGTACTACCATAATTAATGAACGGTCAAATAAATGTTTATCAAAACACCAAGACTATACTGTTACTAACAGTATAATAATAATACAATTAACTAGAATTCAACCACTTAAATTGTGGTTTCCAAGTGAGCTGTAATAAAAAAAAATACTAAGCAGTTATTCTATAACATTTTAAAATGTTTTTGAGTTCTCCATAACATTTGCTTTTTGCTGACATAACATTTGCCTACTTTTCACAGACCGACAGGACTCCCGAAGTCATAGTTCTCGTCGCAGTTCACCAGAGTCTGAGCGTCAGGTTCGCTCTAGAGCCGGATCCTATGACAGTCGTGACCGTGACCGGGAAAGAGATCGTGATCCATTAGATCGAGAGCGTGAGAAAAAGGATCATCGTCAGCTGCAAAATCAGCAATCCCAACAGCGAGAGCGGGAACCAGAGGCGCGCGAGTGGAGTGGACGGGGCAGAGAGCCACTTCTTCGTGGAAACCGGGAGCCAATTAGAGAGAGAGACCTGAGGGAGATGCGTGAAAGAGAGCGACTCCTACCTGAAGGACTGCTACCACATGAACGAATGGATCGTGAGCGTGGCGAAAGAGAGCGTGACCGGGACAGAATGCTTCCGTTTGACCTGCAGACACATAGAGACTCAAAGAGCAGAGCTGAAATGAAGATGGACAGGGCCGAATATGAGCCTCTGCTACCCAAAGAAGCCCTCAAGGATGTTGAAAAACCAGCAGACAACTCGCATCTGCAAGGGGAAGCATCTGAGCCTGAGAAAATGGATAGTCTTGATGGTAAATCTTTTTTCATACTTTTTTCAGTATTTCTCATACTGCAGCCTAATAAAACTGTAGTCATGATTCCATCCAACTATTTTTATGCGCATTTTGGATATGCGCATATAAAACGGTTGATGGAAACGCCAAGATGCGCATAAATGTCAAAAATGCTCATAAAAAACATATGCACATAGCTAAGTAGGATAAACTTTTGATAAGAAAAGATGGGCATAAGCCACGATGGAAAGACTTTTACTAAACAAATTCCAGTATGCACATTAAAAAAATGTGATTTTGTTATGAGAGTTCATGTGATGATAAAAATCCGAATGGACAAACCAGCAGGCTGACCACATTGTAAAACATCTGAAATGTTGTTGGCCATTCTAAAATGCAGTGACCATTTCAGTATTAGTGTTATATTAATAACTTCCTCCAGAATCAGGAGTGTCTGTGCTCCGCGTCTCACGCCTTTAAACGCCGGCTTGCGTTCATTACATTTCTGCATTGTCTTCTGAGGCGCAAGTCATTTATTAAATGAAGAAAAGATTCACGCAGCTCTTTATTGTTGATATTTGGTGCCAGTTTATCAGGAAGTGACGATTTTTTTCTCTTTGACTCGTTGGATGGAAACGTTGCTTTATTCGCACTTTTTTATGTGATAAACCAGTTTTGTGCTTAAATTTTTTTTGCATCTTTGGATGGAAACATAGCTTGTGATACTTCAATCTTGGGCCTGTATTTATCTAACGTTTAAAAAAATTACTCATTGGAACAGTGCAAAGAAATTCTTGACTCAAAGCTGTGCTTAAAAGTTACTTAGCATGCATCTCTGTCTAAATTTACGTTTACATCTTAAATGTCACTCTATGAGGTGATTCACAGCAGTTCGCTGTGCCACAAACAGGATTTTAGATGCCGACAGAGTCATTGACCAATCACAAAGTAGGTTTTTAAGATTTTTTTTTAGATTAATTCATAATGAATGGTGTATTCCTGAAAGAACTTGATGAACTGAACATTATTGTGTTTAAA
The DNA here is from genome assembly GCA_903798205.1 of Danio tinwini. Classification (NCBI taxonomy): domain Eukaryota; kingdom Metazoa; phylum Chordata; class Actinopteri; order Cypriniformes; family Danionidae; genus Danio; species Danio tinwini. The sequence continues at coordinate 503,089 of CAIGQZ010032813.1, forward strand.
ATCACATACTACCCTGTTGCATATTATGTGAAGAACAGTATATGAGGTGAGTAGAATGTGTGAATTCATACTGTTATAGGGAAAACCATAGGTGAGCAGTATCAGGATGACCTACTGTTTCTATCCAGATTATGTATCTGGCATTCAATCAACACTTTGCCATCCCAGGAGCATTTTATAGCTCATCAATGAGTTTATTTATTTGCTTATGTAAATGTATGTAGATATACATTTATTCAGTTTTTGTATTAATTTCAGCAATATTATTGACTCATACGCACATGGCTAATTTAAATAATTATGCTGCCTTAAGTTTTGTGAGTAGTGCCTCTTCATGTACTCATCATTGTACACTGTATGAAATGGTGGGGTGGTCCTCACTTTATCAATATGTAGCATATGCTGCTGTTTATCTTTTTTTTTCTTCCTAAATTACCAACTTATATTTGTAATCTTTTATCCATTTGCACTTGCAGCTATACTACTAGATTGTCTGCTAAACTAATTTTAAATATTCCACTAGTTCATCCAGAGTTTGGCCTTCTCTTTTTTGCTCTTTTGTTATGGGACGAGTGGAGTATTGTGATGCTGGAAACACTTCCCTCTTTAAATGTCTTTAAAAAGCTCTTATGGTCTACACTAAAGGAAATATGTACTTGTTATGATTGATGTTTATGTTTATTTATTTTTTTCCATGTATGTCTTATGAGAACTGAGCAAATATTTCATTTGTTTTATATGTTTGTATTTGTTTTTAATGTGAAACTTTTTGTGCTGCCTTTTTAGCCAGGACTCCCTGGAAGAAGAGATCTAGTATCTCAATAGGACTGTCCTGGAAAAATAAATAAAAAATACAGGAGATGAGGTGCTATAATCAGAAATGGTGGAAAGCAGTGACACATGGCATGTGACAACATCAACGTGCCTTATATAGTCTGAACATCATTTATTCTATTTAGATCATACCTATTTAGCTTATGGGAAGTACTTTCAAATTCAAATGTGCTTGAGCAGTATGTGATTTTTGGATGCAGCAAATGCTTTAGCTCGTGGAGATGTACAAAATGTGGTGTACAACGCATTCTCACAACCTTGATTGAAAACCACTGGCCTGTATAAATGTATGGGTGTGTCAAGCATTCATTAAATTTTAGGGTTTTTTTTCCTCTGTGTTTTTTAGAAGAGGAGGATGGAAAAGGGGATGATGCACAGTCTGTCGTGTCAGGTGGTGAGGAGTATGAGCCAATCAGTGATGATGAACTGGATGAGATTCTGGCAGACAGTCAGAAGAGGGACGAGCAGCAAGATGATGAAAAGACTTCTGGTATGTAACACCAGCACAACCTAAAGCAGAATCCCCAAAAAAATCAATTAATACAATTACAACTCCGTTTCATAATTTTTTTTTACTTTTCTTAGAATGACATGAAAGCTCTACAACCGTTTTGTGCCATGGTTTATCAAAATTTCTGTCCATTCTACCAAAATCAATGTCATGATGTGGTTAGTGTTTGTCATAATTCAAAAGACTAAAGTCCAAATACTAGTGCTGGCTATCATTTGAATTTGATCAATTCTGATTTAAATTCTAAATCAGTATTATATTTTAGTACTTGAAAATTTGTAAGTTTCTTTGAATAGAATACAATTATTAAAAGCACATTTAAAGACTATGCACATAAAAATTGTATGTGTCGTATATCTTATGAAAACTGTGAGAGCTGCTGTTTGAGGAGAATGATGCAGATTCCAAAAATTCAACTTTCCATCCTCTCACTTCCAGATTGAAAAGTTTAGTGAATAATTTTGTAGTAAAATTTTTTTTTTAATCATCTTTTAAACATTTTACACATGCTGACAAATCAATAAGCAACAGCTCTAAAATAACCATATCAGAAGTCTTCTAGCCTACAGTCCAGTTGTTTATACTATACCATACTCATCTTCTATTTCAGGGCCTCTAGATGTGATTGATGTAGACTGGTCCAGCTTGATGCCCAAGCAAAAACAGGAGCCCAGAACTCCTGGAGCTGCTCTGCTCCGATTCACTCCAGGGGCTGTGCTCCTCAGAGCAGGAGTGTCCAGACGATTAGCTGGGCCTCAGCTTCTTGCCAGAATTAAAGAAGTGTGTGCCAGAGAGGTTGAAGACCCTAAAGGTAAGTGTGCAAATCTACCTTTGAAAAATACTCTAGTTTTACTATAAATTAAACTGTACTGACAGCACCAAAGAATATCATTTTTGTGGTAAGCTATAGTAGATGTACAGATGTGATAATTAAACAGGTGACTTTAATCTCAATATATGTATCCGTAGATGCTGATAAGCTCCTAGAGCATGATCTGGGTGCTCTGAATATGGCAGCATACAACAGAAGAATGGAAAGAGCCAGTCTACTGAGGAGCTTGGGTCCTTGCTGTAAGGCGCTGTGTGCTCGGAGAGACATTGCTATTCGTAGACAGCTCCTGAAAAATGATAAGGTGATAAGGGCACTTTTTCTATCATTATAGGCTTTCTGAAACTGTATCAAGAAATTTATTTGTATTCTGAAACTAGACAGGCAGCAAGGAGAGAATTTATGGAATTATTATTGTTATTATTATATTAAACGCATTCATTTACCCACTGAAGTGTACAGATAAATCATCCTGTGTTTTTGCATTTAAATGGCCTAAAAATCTCTTTATAATTAAAATTTATTTGAGATTATAGTTAAAATTTTAAGGATCTATCACCCCTTAAAAAAATTTCTATGCAAATAATTTACTCGCCCTCAGGCCACAAGCATGTTTTTTTTTTTTTTTTTGCTCTGTAGGACTATAAAGATTTTTAGATGAAACCTTGGTCTATGATGATTACTAAATTGCGAGTCAGTGAAAACCATTGCTACGAGAATCAAAAAATCTTTTCACAGTGACCATGGCCCCTGTAGATACATTAAGGTCCTATGAAGCTAAATGAAACTGAATATTACCTGCAATATATGACCTTGGATGAATGGGGTAATCCAATTGTTGTTCTTTAGTCTTCTATCATTTTTACTAAAGGAATAATTCATCCTGACGTGAGGGTAAGTAAATTAAAAGCAAATCTAGATATTCTGTAAAATGTATATACGATTGTGAATTATTAGTCCACCTGTGAACTTATTTTTTTAAATTCTTTGGACTAGAGCTGCACGATATTGGAAAAATCTGATATTGCGATATTTTATTTTCCTGCAATAAATATTGCGATGTAAATAAAATTTCACAAAAGAGTTGAATAGCTCTGTTTAAAGGTTTTTCGGGAGTCTAACAGTATTCACGTACAAATATTGAATAATTGCAATGTAAAACATGCTTTTCTTACTTTGCTTCGTCTCATTTTTAGTAAAAAAAATCTTAGTACAAATAAAAATATTGCTTTGTTTTAAAATTCAGCTGAAATTAGGAAAAATTAAGAGTTTTTCCTTAAAACATGTAAAATTATCTAAGAATTAAAAAATTATTTATTTATTTAATGCATAATTTGTATAAAATCTGTATAAATACAGTGATTAAATACAATTCTGTAGCTACTGGTCAACTATAATCCTGACATAACATTGCATGTCTTTGTGATGTGACTATTGCAGATGCGCACATATCGATGCTGAAACAATATATTGTGCAGCCCTACATTGGACAACAGTGGCTTGTTCTGAGGCAATCAAAAAAAAAACTTTTTATTTATTTTGTATTCCAGCCAAACTAAAAGAAATGAGACTTTCTTCAAAAAACACTATCTAAACAGTGTCTTAAGGTGTGGTAACCATAGTATGAGCAGTATAAGTAGCCCCTTTCATAGTTATACCAGTAAATTGATGTAAAATAAAAAAACATTGTTCAAACACCGTTCATGCATACATCTATTTAATTTAATGCTGCTTTATTCCTTCTTACATAGGGCACCACCAAGCAGATCTACACAAGTGCTCCAGTGGTGGACAATGAACTTGTGCAACTGAGTTTGCGTCTGTTTAAAAAGAAAATGGCTTCCAGCCAGTCTAGTGGACAGGACAAGACTGACTCCGCTTCTGCAGCTCAACAGCTCAATACACCAACAGAGATGTGTGTCTCTTGAGCACACTTAGTGAGTACAGTCTGAAAGCACTGATCTCAGATCACCGTTAACCCATACTTTTCATCAGTTATTGTAACACTGAAACTGTTTTGAAGTCAGTGCTGATGGAGGATTGCTGCCCTAAACCTCACCGAATCACAGAACCATAGAGACTGGAAACACTAGCCTGTGGAAATGCTGAAAATTAAGGTTTTATGACCTTTGAACTTTGACTCAGAAATGTGATAATTATGTACTGCATAAAAACTGTCATTAACATTTGTTTTAGAGACTTGTTTTGTAATGCCAGATGTGTGTGAATGACGGTTGCTGAATGCTTGTGGGCTATACAATGGGTACTGAAGATGTACATTAAAATGACTGTAATTGTTCTGTGCATCTGACATGCGGTCCCATTTTCTGTCCCTTTTGTTTTGAAATGTTTTTGTGATCAGTCTGCATCAGCACTCTTTGTTCGCAGTACTACTTTGTTTTATTAAAACATGATTCAAGAAAAAAATGTGTTTTTTGTATCAACCCTAGTGCTTGTTTTATGAAATTAAACTATTACATAGAGGATCTTGTGTGTACATACATTTTAGAATTGAGTATTCCACTATTTGCTTATATTGCATGGTAATAATAAAACAATAGTGCGAATGTCTGTAATTTAGAGATACTGTCATTTTATAAGAAATATCAGGTAGTCTTCATAAAACACACACGGGTTCTGTGATTTCATTCGCTTCCGCGTTTGAGTCCTCCGCGATCCCATCATGCAGTTCGTGACGGATGACGTGTCTAAGGAGTCAGATGCTGCTACGCAGGCAGCGGTTACGCTAACGCTTGTGCTTACACATTACCAATGTCTGAATTTTGACACCCATATCTACATTTCACGCATGTAAATACATCTACATATTACTTAATTAGTCGGTCGTGGCAAAATGGTCGAGTTCCACCGTGTCCGTGTTGTATTTGTGTTGCTTTTTGTGTGTGGGTCGTTGCGGGACGCGTTGAGTTTCTATCTTCCTGGTTTGGCCCCGGTCAGCTTCTGTGAGAAAGAAGCGGTCGACAAAAACAGCGAAGTCCCAGACTGCAAGGTAAATATTCACATTTAGAAGCTTACTAAATGAGTTCGCTTAAATGTATGAGATGTCTTGGCTTTTGTTTAGTGTTTTTTTTCTTTATCGCGGTTCGTATGCTGCGTGATGCTAGCTCGAAATGCTATTCCGGTGTCCGTTGTGGAAAACATATTATCTTACATAAAGAATAGGCGTTTTATCGCTTTTATCCATTTTAGCGTCGTAAAGGCGAGTTTAACGTTAGTTATATGGCTTGTGTGGCTTGCATGATAAGAGGCGCGGTTCTTTCTCAGCTGTCACTCTCTCAAACTGAGCTTACACTTCGTAACGTTACTTTTCGTAATAATAAAAATTCGTTTTTGTTTACCGATTTTCTTCGAAAACCTTGGCTTATTAGGTAGATTAGCAATTGGATGCCTTAAGAAGATCAGTAACTTCCCTGTCAGGGTGAGTAGTGACGTGAACTCGCTTGCATTGAATGCAAATAATAACATTTAATTAACTTTGGATACAAACTACTCTCGCCACACCCAGTATATTATATTTCTAATAATATCTATAATAATATAGAAATAAAATGAAGAATCAAATTATCAATTTTTTAATCATATTTAATTCATGTTTTAAAATGCTGATTAACCAAACCGTTAAAGTATACTAATAAACCACTTAAATGCACCTTTTAAATAGTTTTTTCTTTCTATTTGCCAATTGTTTTGTTTTGTTTTTGCTACATGCTTTTCCATTGGAAAGTAGGATCTAATGATTTATTAAAAGTCTTTTAAATTGTAATTGTTATTAATAGTTATTAAATTGTCTATTTTTACATTTAACGTTTATTTCTAAATGCACTGTTTTATTGCTTTATTAAATTAAATTTAAAAACATTTAAATATGTCTATTTATTTGTCCACTATTTGTTCATTTAAATTGTAATTTATTTATATACATTTTTATGCTTCAATTATTAAATTGATCATTTGGTTCTTCATTTTAGTTCTAACCGGCACGCCTGGTCCTCCATAGAAGATAAGCAGCTTTTTGAATATTTCAGAATGCGCACTGCAATTAAATAGGTTGCAAGGGGATTTTACTAGTTAAAAATTTTGGCATAATTTTGTTTGTTTGTTTATTTAAAATTTTGAATTGCAATATTTGATTGCCACTTTACAAAAAAGTTCTATCAGTTATCTACTATCATTGCTATTTGGTAATCTTTGTTAACAGGTGTTACAAAATAGAATTTTTTGTTGGTTCAAATTAGTTCCATTAAATAATTTAAGAGATGCATTTTTTATTTAGCGTAACTTCATACTTAATGTAATATAACATTTAGATTACTTAATGATTTAGCAGTGTTTTGTAGTGTTTGTTCAAATTTTAGTTCTTTGGTGTCATATGTCCACATGTAAACTGGTTGAACAGGTGTGACAGATGTCTCCCCCTGATTTGCATATTGAAATTAAGGGTGACCCATTACTCAGTGGGTTGTCAAATGATTTCTGTAATTAAATATGGTTATTTTGTTAACCATTGTTTCCAACAGAATCTCACTGCAATTCTCAACTTATTTTTGAATGATTTCTCATTCTTGCATTTTAATATGATTTGCTCATCCCCAATGACTGTTGGGTTTAGAGGTCACATTTGAGGGCACACCCCCTTTTCAAAATCTTATCTTTGCTTACAAATGAAATCATATGAATTTGTACAAATTAGCCAATGTAAAATAGGTAAAAAAAATTTCCTCTGAGTTCATTTTGTAGTTTCCACCCACCAAACTGCTATAGTTACTGAAGTAATATTTTGATACCACAATAGTCTTTAGTACAATAAAACTGTAGTAAATCGCCATAGAAACATTAAAACCTTCTTAAACCTGTTTGTGCAGTTTTAAATTTGTTGAGATTTTTACAGTAGTAACAGTAACTAAAGTGACTGGTAACTTGGTGGAAAATTTACTGTTTTTATCCTAATCCTTTATTAGGAAATTGAATGGTAAATATAGCATACAAATACTTGTATGTTAATAGGAATTGTCAATAAAAGTAAATACAGTCATCATCAAACCGTGATGTTTTTATTACAAAAAGACGGATATGCTGTGGACATTGCTCTTACCTGTGCTGCTTCTCTTTTCAACAGTCAACTATTGAGCTCTTTGTGAACAGGCTGGATTCTGTGGAGTCAGTTTTACCCTATGAATATACTGCGTGAGTAAAACATGTTTGTCATTTTTTGGTTTATTTAAATAGCATTTATATGCTGATATATTGGTTATACATATATAACTTATACATATATAACATTTTTATTTAAATTTTCAATTTAATTATGGTATTGATACTACTTTTGTGTTTTTAATATTTGTTTTACTGTTTTTTTTGTTTTTTTTTTAGAACTTCACATTAAAATTTGTACATTTTGGTATGCAAACTTAATACTTTAAGCTAGGGGTGTTCGGTTCTGGGTTTTATGGAGTGGACTCTGATTCTCGACCCCTAATTGTGGAGTCGGTGGAATTGACTTCGGAATCAACTTCATTTACATTTAGGCCTGTCACAATAATCAATATTTCGACTTAACGCACAATACATGAACATGACCTCAATAATTTTTGGTGATGCAATATATATCGCCCTTACATAAAAAACAATTCTAGCAACATTTTAGCTGATTGTGCAATATTTCTAACTCTACTAAAGCTATCAGTGTCAGTATGGTTAAAAAAAAACACTATTTACCATAAATAACTATAGTATATTATATTTATTTATATTTTTTATGAGAGTGTCTGACAACTGAAAATAGATCTGGAAGCAGATATCACAGTTAACATTTGTTATTATTTATTAGTTTAGTTTCCACATTCTGATTCCATTTAGATGCCTAATTATTCAATTGTTAAAATGCCTATAATTAACTGAAATGTTTTAAGAACAAAATATTATGTGTTGTGTTATCGTGACAGGCCTATTACATTCACTAAAAATAGTGCAAGGATTAAACATGCTGTATCATATTCGCCTTATATAATGCTACTGCAACAATTGCAGCTTTAAATTACAGTGCAGTTCTCCTGTGGGCAGACAAAACCAGTAGTATTTTAATCATCTGCAGGCAAAATAAAATTTCATCAGCCTACACTTTTTTTTTTCTTCTTTTTTTACAGCATGTTTTAATTGTATAGTTTAGATAATTTAGAAAATTACATTACAATCATGGAGACAGAAAGTTAAAACATCAATTTATTATTGAAATGTTTTTGGAAAGATGTGTAGCAGTTCATTAACAAAGTAAAACATTGTGTTAAATTAGACTGTCCAGTCTCCGTGTTCAGTCTATTATTTCCACTGTATCTGTTTAGCTGAGAGAATGGAACCAACCTCGTGACATCAGACACAGATGTTTCAAAATGGCGGTGCCCTAGCTCTAAAATCTATAGTAAAACATGCCATTTTCTTCTAAATGGTTACATTAATCGAGTTTGTTATATATATTTTCATTAAAGTGGAAATCAATTTACAAAATAATGTAAACTTAACTTACCACTTTAAATATTACTGTTTTCTTTGTGCAAATTGTTCTTTATAATTAAATAACAATTTTTTTTTCTTTTGTTGAATATTAGAGGTGAAATTAAGTGCATTTAGGGCTAAAACAAAACCATGACCACATTTTTCAATAAATAAATTTTGGCTACTTTTGTCACTATGATTAATGTTTTATTTATTTATTTATTTGTGAAATAGGCTAAGGTTATTTAAAAATTTTACTTGAGCATGTAGCAGCAGCTAATAACATAACATAACATCGTAATTTTACTTGCAGTAAACAAATATTCAATTTGGCGGGTGAGGAAAACCGTACTCTTACGTCATGTTGTGGTGGACCTCAAAATCTGGGAGTCGATTCCTGTACTGGAGTTGATTCTGGTTCTATGTCATTCATTGAGAGTCGAGAAATTGACTCTTTTGGAGTCGACTCCCCATCCCTACTTTTTTATAATTAATAAAAATAATTAATTATAATAATTAATTTTATATATATTTATATTTTTTATTTTTATATAACCTTTCATACATAAACATATAGAGAGTACTGAAGGAATCTTACTTTCAACTAAGTTTATCTCAAAATTTGCTGCTCCATTTTGTTAACCAGTTAGTATTTAATTTGTAATAAATCTAAAGTAGTTATTTTTTTTTTATACAAAGTGATGGAAAACCTGAAGAGGATGAAATGCAGCATCGTGTTGCTAAATCACTAGAGAGGGAGGAGAGGATAGTTTGAATGTGGAGATTTGTGCTCAGACTGAGCCGATGGTGACGTTATTTTAACACCGAGGCCTTTCAGTCAGACCACTCACTTTATAATCCAATTGAGGCAGGAATGTCTTTCTCTATTTCAGAAGACATTCAATATGGCATATATTCTGTATTATTAATCAGCCTTGCACTTACTGTGTGTTCAAGCTCTCAAGGGAGTTTGGTCTGAATTAACACGGGTATACATATAACAGCTTTCTTTTAGTAAAATGCATTATAAACAGCATAAACAAACAACAGATGTAAAGCTAGTTGTTTAAGGAAGATCACGTAGGTAGAAGTATCTTGTGTCACAGAGTGTCTAACAAAAGAGTTTAATTTAATATGCATATTATGAATAGATTAATGTACTGTTATACAATAAATTAACTTCTTACAGGGTGATCAGGGCCAGGTTTCATCTTTAAGGGGTTTATTTTGCAGCACAGATCAGCTGGCTGAACATTAACCTTCTCATTACATGTTTTTCTCTACCGGAAAGCTTTTTAATTTATAGAGTTTTTTATTTTTTTTTATTTTGTGCAATTGTGTTTGCATATATATATAGAAGTCCTGGAGCATTACACTTGTTGGCGTTGCTCTGACATTTAGTGAACGTATATCTGAAATAATTGTCCTCATATGTTTAATTCACAACTATTTATGGAAAATACATTTTTATGGCTAATATAGTCAACCCCTGCATGTGGTAATTTTGGACTTTACTGTAGATCTTTTCTTGTCTTATGATCTGATAAATCATTAAACAAGAAATCCATCTTTAAAGTATGTATGTCCACTGGAGGCTAACCAGTCATACTGGAATGACTGACAAGTGCTTTCTGATGGTAGATTTTGTAATGTTATGGATGATATTTAAGGCACAATGTTATTTACATATTTTATTTTGACAGCTAATGTTCTGATGTGTTTCATACTTTCTTTTAGGTTTGATTTTTGTGCTGAGCAACATGAGAAGCGTCCATCTGAGAACTTGGGCCAGGTGTTGTTTGGTGAGAGAATTGAGCTGTCCCCATATAAGGTATGTTAGATGGTTTTCCTGGAGCTCAAACATTGAAAAATGTTGCTATCGATCAAATGTATACTTTGAATGTAATATTACCAGGGTTACACACTAATATCTAGTATCAGCGCCTGTACTGGACATGTAATATTTATAATATGAGTAATATTACGTTTGACACATTCAACAGTTGCTTGGATTGAGGGGGTAGCATGTATGTGATTTTTGGACTCAGATGTACAATACGCACATGTACAGATGTTTTCAACAGTACCATCTGTAAAACATTCTCATTTGTAGGTTGTGATAACCACAAGAATAGCCCACTACTGCAGTAAAAAGTTCCTTTTAGATTATTTAGACAGAATAGACATGCATGATAATGCACATACATGTGCTGTTTTTTGTTCTTTGTATCAGTTACAGCAAAACTGTTCTCTTAGTCATGGCATTTTATTCTGTTATCTGAGGTTGTTTTTTTTTTGTTTGTTTTTTTCCCTCTAGTTTTTATTCAAGAACGATTTGGAATGCCAGCCCGTCTGCGTTAAGTCTTACAAAACACAAGATGCAGGTGATAAAGCCAAACTGGATTTCCTCAAGAAGGGAATGCTCCTCAATTATCAACACCACTGGTAAGGGATTTGTCAATGTCTTTTGTTTTCCAGCTAAAAAACTAAACTACAATGAAGGGTAGCATCTCATCATTTTGGCTAGCTTAGCTGGGGTCAGTGGAGCTGCCCTTCAATGCACTAGTGTTGTCACGATACTGCAATTTCGATACGATAGCTTGAAAAAATAGTGATATTCAATTCCATTTTTGATACCACAAGAAAAAATTCCACAACATTAAAATGTGCAATTTTTCAAGATAAGCAATGGTAGAATATCACAATGAGCCATTTTCCAATCTTAGCTTATCTTATTTTCTGATTTTAAAAAAAGTGTTATCCTAATATTAACTGCTCACTGAAACATTTTGAGGGTAAATTACTGAATTTTTAATATTGCATTACACAAACAACAGTACCTAAGCTGATGTTTTTGACATTTGTCAGCTAAAACTCCAATTACTCAGTGGGAGATTACCTATGTTAAATTTATAGAAAGTTTAAAGGCTCTCGATTTGATACTTAACTCGCCTGGTTTATTTAATACGTCTTTGGTATTGAACTGGGAGCAGTTATCAACCTTCTGGAGTTGTTTAAACCGTTCTACGTGCCAGTCTTTCTAAATTCTTTGTATTAGCACATTTAGTCAGCACTGCTTTTTAGCAAGGCATGCATACTGGCCTGTTTGTTCCCCTCTTTGTTAATTGGCTTTAAACCAAAAACCATCTCAACCAAAAGTGGTTGCAGGGGTTCAGCTCCTGCCACTGGATGCCAAGGAAATGGAGCAGTAGTGCCTTCATGTGCAAGGGGTCAACTTACTGCTTGTGAGAGAGAGCAAAGCTGGTGTTGATACTAACCAAAAGCAAAATCGTATCATTTTAAATGTTTCAGTATCGAAATGTGGATATTTTTGACAACACTACAAATGACCATCCTTTAACTGTCACATACTGAACTGAATTTTTTAAGGAACTGAAACTACACCAGTATTCTACTACTATTCTGATGCCTGCCTGATATATTGGATTTGTTTCACATTAAAGAGCCCCTATTATACAAATAAAAAGGGTCATATTTCGGTTTTATGGGTCTCCAACAACAGGCTGATATGTTTGCAAGGTTAAAAAAAACACTTTCATGGTCGTATAATATGCATTTATTTTTACCTAATTATCTCACCGACTCCCATATGAATCGTTCAGCAATTAATTTGTTCCCAAACCCCTCCATAGCGCCTCTGCACTGATTGGACCGATGACAGTCTGTTGCTGTATTGGATTGGACATTGGTATTGGATCCGATCGCAGCGGACGCCCAAAACACGCTGCATAGTAAACTTACTAACACCACAATAAACAGTACCCGGTTTTCAACAGTGTTATTCAGACACCTCAGCGCTGAAAGCAGTGTAGTTAAACACCGCAAACGCATTTAAATCCGTAAACAAAGCAGCACGTGTCGCATTTTCAACGTGGCATTAGACGAGATATGAGAATATAGAGTTAACCTGATACAGTGCAAGCGGTTACAAGTAACAACACAATTAAATAAATTTTTTACAAGCTAGAGAAAACAAGGAGGCAGCTATTTACTTACACTTATGAAATGTGACATGGGCCAGGTCTGATTTCATTAATTATCTTTCATTTGGGACTTTTTCTCCCTTCTCAGCTGTAGATCATTTGTATTTGCAATCATTGCTGTGGCACCTCTTGCGTGTTATATGTTCTTAGAGCTTACCTGTACTCTGCTTTGCCTAACAATTACATCCTCAGCCCGGGGGACTGACAAGCTATCTTTGCGGGCTCCCATCGCCTTTCCAGTGCTGTGCACCAGCCCAAAGTCCAGCGTGCCTTTGTTTGAGTTGTACCTAATAAATTGTCCTTATTTTGCACGTGTTACACCAAATTCTGTGACCATCGTATTCTGTGACCCTAGTAGGCGCTGTTCTCACTGTTTGGCTTGAACTCGCTCCTACAGCATACTCTCACATTAATGCACTGGAATGAACTGTTCAATACTAGTATCCAGGGCTCTGAACCGGTTCAAGGAACGGAAATGAAAAACGGAAACTAATAGCATTTTGCAGGAACAGAAACGAAAAATGAAAAAAAGAAAACTTTAATCATTCTGAACAGAAACGTGTAAAGTCAACCGGTTAATAACGTTATTTTATCATTCTCTTTATTATATGAATTTGGGAGACAAAAAGCATTCATTTAAAGCACGTCTAAAAATGCGACAGTGACGCATACAATGTGAAATGCCCGCGAAGCAGACGTCATAAGCAAGAGTCGTTTCTGATGCGCTGAGCTGGTCTTAAAGGTTGCCGAGAACCTGCTCTTTCATGTACAAAGGTATGTTTGGGTTTAAGTTATTGTTAACTTGTTTTAGTACTAAATTAATTATTAATTGTCAATTGTTTTTAGATAGGTCTCCATAAAGAAAATCCTTTTGTTAATGTTTCACTTATGACAAATCACCTGATAAATCGATCTGTAATAGCCTATTGAAGTATGAGGGGCAGATCATAAACATGATAGATAAAGTTTTGAATGATATGATATATTATCAAACCACCCAATCATTTTCCATTCAGAGAATTACAGTAATTAATAGCTTAGTCCTTATAAACAATCCATTAATAAAATACATTATTTACAAGGCTACTGAAGAATAAACCGAATATGCAATATGATTCGCAAAATGATCACAGTGAAATGAGGTAAGCGCTCGTTTTTATATAAACTATAAATGTCTGGCCGTGATGCGTATTTAGGCATTTGCTAGTCCATAAAAATATAATATAGCTTGAAACACTTTCATTAAAATAATAATAATATTTTAGAGGAAGTATATGTAAAGTTTGCACAACCAATGTTTGGTCTTCTTAACCCATTATTAAACGTCATAGCCTACTTTATGATTGCTTGACCCGCGGATTAACGGCAGCACCAGCGGACATCAATGAGATCTGTTCGTAACAGGGTTTTATGTCTCCCCAATATGCAAAGTCAAGAGAGTGCACGACTCAATAAGGTAATGTAAACTGCACACACTTGATTATGTGTGAAATCTGGGACGCGTCTCACAGCGCAAAGCATAACTTTTTAAATGCCCATGCTTAATCGATAAGGTCTATCGGGTTTGGGTTAGGCCTACCGACAATAAATGATCGAGTAATCGTTAGCATCCCTAGTTTAATCAATCGTAAAAGTATAGTGTCAATGTTATTAAAATGCACACACAATCTATCAGTTAATCTATCCAATACAGGGCTAGACGTTTTGCCTTGGTGTGCCTTTTTTTCTTAGGTGCACTACGCATTACATTGTATGCACTTTTATATTTATATTAAAGATAAATAAGACAAGAATATGAGAATGAAAATTTTTTATATTTTTACACCAACAAAAATATCTTGTGGCATGCACGTATTTAATAAAAATCTTTGTAATTGTAACATTCAACATGCAATAAAGTACCATAAAAAAAAACCTAAACCGCAAAATCTTTTGTATTTAAGTAAAATTGTTTTATACTCGGCCTATGCCTTAATCCAAAAAGCATATATTTATTAATTACACCAATTAAACTAAATAACTATATATTATGCTAAATAGGCTAACTAAAATAGGCTATACAATTTTATTTTCTGATTAAAACAAGAGATTTAGCAATGCCGCACCACTGATAACCACGAAAATCGCGGAAACCGCAGCTAGTGAGCACTTTTTCCGAAGTTATGCTTTTCTTTTTTACTCTTAATTACTGTACGTTTAATGTTAAATAAATCAAAAAATAAATAGGCCTAAGTGTATTTCATTATTCAAACAGCTTTCTTCCAAAACCAAAAGTTACTTCGTCTCTCTGGCAATATTTCGGCTTTCAATCGAATGAAAAAACAATTTAGATGAGCCTATAGTCAAAATTTGCAGAAACTGTGCAGCCGCACATTGAATCTGGTCATCTCATCTCACTCTTGCTGTCATCCAGAAATCGATACCTACGCCACATAAACATCAAGTTGCGAAACTGAGGTCGGGACCAGCTGAAGCCATTGCGAAATGTCAAAACAGCACTGAAATTAACAAATTATTAAACTATAACTAACTTGTAAAACGCCCATAATGATGCTTTTAACGGGGTGGAGTAACAACTATAGAGAAGAACCTCATAATTTCTTTGTGCAAATTATATTGTTTTACACAATCACGCATTTAAAATAAAATCCAATATTAGTTTTGGTAAAAACATGCACTCGCTTTCCATATTAATAAAATATAGGCCTATGTAAATGTCACATATAGAACCTGTGTTTGCTTTACTAATATTGTTGAGAAGTTGAACATTACATATTATATTCTAAAACATAAAATCACTTTTAAAAGCTAACACTATTCTAATATCATATATAAATCATATAAATAAATAATGAGGCTATTTATTATAAATATATTTACTTTAATAATAATATTAATAATAATAATAATTATTATTATTAAGTAGGATATTGTTTTTTTGTTTGTTTTTTTAAGTCTACTTTTACAATTTGACATATGCAAACCACAGCAGAAAGTTTAGGCCCATGTCATATACAGTACAGATACTTAATAAATAACCTACTATAAATTAAAAGAATTAACGTATGCTATGCTTTTTATTTTCACAAGCTTTGGAGATGAAACATAAATAGCTTTAGCCTATAGGTTAGCTTTCGCCATGAGGCTGTGTTCTACATGATACCAATGTTTTCAAAGTGCACTGAGAATGGAGCGCAATTGTAAACATGAAGATTGCTAAAACTGAACTGTAAAAATACTTTGAAAGCAAATTACACCTAAGAGAGATGACTTTATTGCTTTTTTATTTTTTAATAATTCCAACTTTGAATGTAAGAATGTTCTTAATGAATAGGTCATAGGGGGGATAAATGAGAATAGAACACAGCCCGGAACTGTTTCCAACTACAGTTCCAGAGGTGTCGTTTCAAGTGCTCAAGTTTGCAACGTAGTTTGCGAATGTTCGTGGGAGCGATGGTTTTGGGAACATTATTTCGACGAACTTGCGACCCAAGTTAGCTAACGATGGTTTTGAGAAACGCACCCCAGAGCAAGTTTTTGTGCTACCAAAATACAGCGTTGCGTGCAATTCACATTCAGTCGGGCGAAGTAAAGGTCTCATTAGATGTCAATCAAATTAATCAAGCTCTAGCCACGAATAAAATAATACGACATTTTATTATTTTAAGATTTTAGACGACGGGTTATTAATTATATTATACATGGTTAATTATAGGCAATTCAAGTCAATATAATAATGTATAATAAAGTGAAAAAGCTGCTGTAGGCCTAGTGTATACTGTTTAATAATCAATTTAAATGATGTCATAAATAAATAAAAAAGCGGCATTAATTCCCGCCCTGTCATTTGTGCTATAAAATGTCATTCATAACACATCCGAACTGTAGACCTGCAGTGTGTAGCCTAAACTGTATACAGGGGGTGTTGGTCAATAGCCTACAGCACATAATTGAACAAATATATCAGAGGGAGATTATGTTAGCCTAATTTGAGGGATTTAAAAAATGAAAGACACTTTAAAAAAAGGAACAACCCGCAAATCGGCACCAAATAAAACTGTGTCGCGTGTTTCAGCAACCTGTCAATCAACTGCTGTTGGTGAGGGAGAGCGAGCATAAGTGCGCAAAGCCGGTATACCTAGATATAACCAAAAGCAAGTTCATATTATAAATGTTTCTTTAACGATACTTATCGAAAATTCATTTTACTTTACCCCTCGAATAGAATTTTTAGTTGCACCATTAAGAAATCAGGGCACTCTAGAGCCCTGCAATACTATAATAAAATAACTTTCTAACCGTTTTTTTTTTCTAGAAAACCGTTTTCGGGATTTTTGTTTAATAAGGAATGCAAGAACAGAAACGAAAAAAAATATCAATTCTGCTCGGAGTGAACCGATTGAATTTTTTTTCGTTTTTAAGCCCTGCTAGTATCTATAAAACTAAATGTAGGAAGAAACTAATCCATGAGCTGTGTACTAAAAGTTCATTGTAAGCATGTAGATTGCTGAAGCATTTCTTTCCCTCACACTTCCAATAATATCCAGGTAAGCACAGCGTCTTCATGACTCATGACTTCAGGATCTGTTTGTCTTTGCTGCTGTGGTAGTGGACGGTGCCGCAGGTTTAAATTTTGTGGGTCTGTGCGCACAACCATTATGTTTCGTATCAACGTCATGCCGAAATGGCTAAAGACTCATTATCAAGATGATTACCACTATGAGTCGACTCTTTTTTAAATTATTATTAATGTATTTTTTTAGATGAATCAATAGTTTTAAAAACTGTCCACTTTCAGATCTAAGTCTTTAGCTGGATATTTCAGTTCACTTAGAGCTGTGCTACACACTACATGGAAGGTCTATTTCAAAAACCCATAATAGGGGCTCTTTGATGAAATTTTCATCCAAAAGTGGTTTGATTGTAGCCATAAAGGTGACTTGAACTGACTTGACTTTCTCTTTCAGGATTGTTGACAATATGCCGGTGACCTGGTGTTACGATGTGGAGGACAATCAGAAATTCTGTAATCCTGGCTTTCCCATTGGTTGCTATGTCACAGATACAGGACGGGCCAAAGATGCCTGTGTGGTCAATGTGAGTAACACTAGACCACAAATATGTCATAGGTTAAGTGTTCTTTTAATCTAAATGCAAATTTACATGCAGGCTGACTTCAATGACAAAGACACCTTTTACATCTTCAACCATGTGGACATCACAATTTTCTACCACAAGGTGGAAACCGAGGTTGCTGGTGCCAGACTGGTTGCAGCTAAATTAGAGCCTAAAAGGTATTTGTTGTTCTGTAAATTAATTTCCAACCAGCAACAAGGTAGCTGAGATGGGGGCTGCCAAAAAATATAATCAAAATGTAGCTTTAGGAGAAAATATCAGTAATAATATGGACTGTGTTTCTGTCTTTATTATAGCTTTAAGCAGTCTAACGGCGACAAACCAGACTGCACAGGACCTCCCATGAGCCTGAGCAACAAGTTCACGGGAGAAATCAGGATACCCTACACTTACTCCATCAAGTTTGTGGTCAGTGATTTAATTACATCGGTTTTAAATGGATAGTAATTCACTCAAAAATAAAAATCCTTCCTTAATTTGCTAACCCTTATATTGTTTTAACTTGTAAGACTTTCAGTTTTGAAACAATAAATATATTCATTGTTTTCACTTCATACAGTGAAAGTCTAGGCAAATCTAACAAGCACAGATGGTTGCATCCTAAGGAAATATTTTAATTTATGTTTACTTATAAACATTCATTGTTGTTCACGAATAGAACACAAGCTCAACCATATGTGCTTGATGAGCGAGAACTAATGAGCATTAAACAACACATTTGAGCTTCTGTTTACCATATTTGTTTTGCCCAATGTAATTGTATTCATCAGTGTTTTAAGTTAATAAAAGACAAAATCTGGTAAGTGATCATGCCTGTAAAAATTTGTTGATTAAATGGGCTAATTTATAAATGTATTATTTTATGATGTCTGCAATTTGCACATGGAAAATTTTAATGGAATTATAATAATTAATATTGAATCAAAGACGCTTCCATAAGTTAAAGATGAAAAATTGGGTTGGGTCATGTTGGGTGGCTCTCCCTTGCTCTTCATATTTAACTTTCACCCAATATGAACTCGTCCCACACTGACTCCCTGTGCCACCCACCTTCACGATGTCATTCTGACCAATCATCCATATTGCCAATGCCTAAATCCACCAAATTTATGCAGAGTAGAGTATCCTATCCAATGATAAACCAGCTAATCATCAGCTTACCAGTCATACTAGAAACTTCCAGACAGGTGTATTAAGGCGATTTGGGACTCAAAGGGATAGTTGAGCCAAAAATAAAATTCTGTCATCATTTATATTTAACTTGATTCAAACCGGTTTGAGTTTCTTCTGTTGAACACAACGAAAAAGTAGCCATTGACTTCCATAGTTTTTTAGTTTTTTATTTTACCAACTATGGATGTGAACGGCTACTTTTTAAAACATTCTTCAGAATAATTTTGTGTTCAACAGAAGAAAGAAATTCACAAATGTTTATTAAGACTTGAATGCTAGTAAATAGATACATTTTATTGTGAAAATGTAAGTTTTTAGCAGTGGCCCTCCAGCACTGAGTTTAGATGCCCCTGATGCCACTAGGTGGAGTACTGGTATCATGTCACATTCAAAGCAACTTCCTGTGTGCTTATTATTGTTTATAAAATATTTGAATTTAAGATATTGATATAAAGAATATAGTGTAGTGTAGTACCACACAAACCTTAATCAAACAACTTAAGTAGTTAATTTTGTTCCTTAACCTGTACTGCATGCATGAAATTGTAAATGACTGTTACGTTAAAATTGATTATTAAAAAAAATAATTAAATGCTTTGCAGTGTAAACATGATGTTCATTAGTGTAAATGTTGTTTTGGGTTTGTGAACATGATGATAAATATTTGACAGGCTCTTTGCTCTGACTCTTTGACATCAAATAGGCTCTAGAACCCTACTGCAAATTACTCTATTTCTAAACTATTGTATAACTTTTAATTTGGTGTTTACAGGAGGATAAGACAATTCGCTGGGCCTCTAGATGGGATTACATTCTTGAGTCTATGCCACACACCAACATTCAGTGGTTCAGGTGAGAGCAACTTTTCACCTGCTACACACATTCTTTGATCCTGGTTCATATGACAAACTCATCGTTAAGTTGCATTTTGAGATGCAACCATTGGTGTGATCTTTACATAAAGCTACACTCCTGTGTGTGTGTGCGTGTGCGTGTGCGTGTGCGTGTGCGTGTGCGTGTGCGTGTGTGTGTGTGTGTGTGTGTGTGTGTGTGTGTGTGTGTGTGTGTGGTGCTGGGGTGAATCTTTACAAGTTTATAGCAAGTAGTGTTTATTTATTTTCAGCCAAAGAAAAGCTTCAAGGCCTTCCAAAGTTTTTTGAAAGCAATTAAATTAAGTCATAAACATTAGTATTCCAGTTTTTACTATTGTTCTGTAAAATATGTTTTTATTAAACGCAGATAATGCATAGTTAATATACAGGGTGTCCGTGGGGTCTTAAAGTATTAAAACTTGAGAAATGTAGAGAAATGTAAGGCCCTTAGAAAGTATTAAAAAGTCTATTAAAATGCTATTTTGCAAGGTATTAAGTTTTTATATCATTTTTGATCATGCAATGTAGGGTTGTATGCTAAAGTTTGTCTGAATTAAATCTGTGAATATCAGGATGCTGTGTAGTTTATAAAAACAATAAAATCCTACTAGGTTTGACATGCTGCTTTGTTTACTGCAGTTACCAAGGCAACACCATTATTTCTGCAGTTCAATAGGCGCCAACCTGCTGAATTAGCTAGATTTAATAGGTTTTTATTCAGTATATGAATAATGTTTTTGTTTTGTATTTAATTTCTTACATTAATATTTAGTAAATATACTTTAAGTTAAAATCTTGCCAGTGTTTCCGGTTGAAAAGTGGTTTTAAGGTGCTAAAATATATGGAAAGAGTCTTAAAAGGTCATACAAGGTATTGAATTTCACTCTCTGATTCCTGTATTTACTCTAATATAGTAATATACTTCTTTACTGATTACCAATAAACAGAAAAATCTATTTATTAATAACTCTTATAATTAACATTTTTCAGTATATTGTGACAATTTCAGTAACCATTTTTTTATTTATTTAATGAAATGTTAATAATAAAGTCATAAAACATGAATGGTCAACTGTTTTGTTCTCTTCACCAGTATCATGAACTCTCTGGTCATTGTACTCTTCCTCTCTGGGATGGTCGCTATGATTATGCTCCGAACGCTTCATAAAGATATCGCCCGATACAACCAGATGGACTCTGTGGTCAGTTCCACTCTACAAATATTACATCACAATCTTATATGATCTCATTATGTTTGTGTGACTGGTTTACTTTTTGCGTTTTTAGTACAGCCAACATTTTGTATTTCAGGTGATAGACCATATTTATCTATGTGCAGTAAATGAACATAATAGCAAAAAAAGTATTACGTGTGCCAGGCCAGTATTTGGCACTATCACCTTGTTAGTAAACAGTACCTCTAAACAATTGATGATGTGGCAGCTCGGTGCTTGTGTGTATGAAGAATTTGTCTTGCTTTTTGCTCGTAATGTGAAGTAAATCCACACTTTTTTTGATTAAGAGTTGAGGCGATAATAGCACTTACTTTGACATTTTGTGTGTTTGTTTGAGCTTTCCTATAATCTGCACCTTCCTAAACATGTGCATCATTTTCAAAGATTTGTTTTCAGAAATGACAAGAACAGGCATTTTCTAAAAACTTCTAGATCATGGGTGTGTCAAAACTCAGTCCTGGAGGGCCTGTGTCCTGCTGAGTTAGGTCCAACTTGCTTCAACACCTGCCAGAAAGTTTCTAGTATATCTCGTAAGAGCTTGATTAGCTCGTTCAGGTGTGTTTGATTAAGGTTGGAGCTAAACTCTCCAGGACACGGGCCCTCCAGGACTGAGTTTGGACACCCCTGTTCTAAACTGTAACCTGTTTTCAGATTTATGCTTTGAAAATTTCACACTTTTTTGGCTGCAATCATTGTAGTGTAAATTACTCCTTAGTAAAACAATTGGCCTTTTAAAAAGCAAAAAAAACAAACAAATAAAATCTTTTTTCTTTTTTTTTCTTTTTTTTGAGGCGAAAAGTGGGAAATAACCAGCATCTCTAAAACTAGTTTTACAAAACATCAGTGAACTAAATATTTCCTATTTTTAATTTTGTTATGAAATAACATGATTATGCTGCAGTTCATTCTGCTAAGGTGACCCCTTATAACTCTGGGTGTAAACTGAAGGGAAGTGAGTGAGTGATGCTTGACACGTTAAGGCTTGACTCATAAAAAAGGTCAGGCTTCTGAATATTAATCACATTGTCTGTGTTCACTCAAATTGATATGCTAAAATGAAAACGCAGATAAGCGCAGGGCTTTGAATCACCATTGTTTCCGCCAGGCAAGCAAAAAATATGATTTACCTGAAGCATAAGAGACTCTCGTTCAGTTTCTTGTATTTATTTTTGTCAGGTGCGGTGCATATGAACAGTGCACTCACCCTAATATCAGGGAACCTCTCAAGAGCTTCGCTTTTTTTAAAGGGGAAGTACTAACATGATTAAATAACCAACATGTGGAAATTATGTCAGTAAATAATTTTGAATTGTGGTTTATTTTCGATCAATCGTCCAGCCCTGGGTAGGGCCCATATTTCTGGGCTGGGATCATTTAGAGCTCATTGAAACTGCACTACCATAGAAGTCCACTATATGGCGAAAAGTTCTGCTATGTTTTCTTTAAAAACCTTAATTTCTTTCGACTGAAGAAGTAAAGAAATTACTATCTTGCATGACGAAGTAGGGAGTAAATGATCAGTAATATGTAATTCTGGAAGTAAACCAATTGTTCAAGTAAACTTCACATTCATATATCTTTGTATGTTTGAGCTTGTCCATCTGGGGTTGAAGGTCACGCAAGGTCAGGCGTTATGCGTACACATCTGTTGCTTTTACGTGTTCTCTCTTTCCTGTTTCTTACCGTGGCCCACAACACCCCCTCCACACGCATCAGACTCATTAAAGGACAGACCAAGAGTGACACACTGTATCATTGGTCTAAGCAGCCGGCGTCTTTCCTTTCATCTCAGGGTGCCGTAATTGGGCTGCAGACCCAAAGCCACGCCTGAACAGGGTTCCGTTAGCTCTTGCTAT
Organism: Danio tinwini; assembly: GCA_903798205.1. Taxonomy (NCBI): domain Eukaryota; kingdom Metazoa; phylum Chordata; class Actinopteri; order Cypriniformes; family Danionidae; genus Danio; species Danio tinwini. The sequence goes on from CAIGQZ010032813.1 coordinate 526,049, forward strand.
TGTTGAAACCTCGCTTTTCCTCTCCCATCTTTTCCAGGAGGATGCCCAGGAGGAATTTGGCTGGAAGCTTGTTCACGGAGACGTCTTTAGGCCGCCCAGGAAAGGCATGCTGCTGTCTGTGTTCCTCGGCTCTGGGACTCAGATCTTCATCATGACCTTTGTCACTCTCTGTAAGTAGTGAAAGGATTACTATAATAGTATAAAATTCAAAAACAGATTGATTGATTGATTGATTACAGACAAATATCAGGTCAATATTAGTTTCTTTATTTACTTTAGAAAATTGTATTGGTGGTGTTAAAACATTTCAGACCGCTGTTTAGAGTAAATGAACAGTACTACAGTAGAAGAATATGATGACGATGACATAATATAAATTAATATTTTTATTCAGCAAGAATTTGAATAAGAATTATTGTTTATCGGCCCAGCCCTAGTTTCCAAACAGTTTCAAAACCTAGTTTCAAAAGAATCTGAACAAATGTTCCAACAAAATTGCTAAGCAGCAGCACTATTTTTACTATGCAAATATTTTGTGAAATAATAATAGCAACAAAACAGCATTTTGTTTTTGAAAGATTGTATAAAAATGAACCTGCTCAGCTTTGCCATGACATGAAGAATATATACATATATTATGAATAAATATATACACAACCAGTCAAAATTTTGGGGTCAGTTATTTATTTATTTATTTAAATAAAGCAAACAATTCTGTTAAAGGCAACATTTATTAAATGTAAACATTTTTTTACTTAATTATTAAATATTTATTTATTACTTATTGTATGTAGTTTCAAATGAAATTATTACTCAAGTCATTATTGCTTTTATTACTAGAACCACTAATAATAATAATAATAATTATAATAACAATTATAATTAATATTAGAGTAATTTCTGAAGGATCATGTGACTCCTAAGACTGGAGTAATAAAGCTAAAAATCATAATTTATTAAATTATTAAATTAAATTATAAATTACTTTTGAACAGTTATTTTATAATGCAATATAACATTTCACAATTTTGCAATTTGTACTGTATTTTGATTAAATAAATGCAGCCTTTGTGAGCAGGATAAGCTTATTTTAAAATATTTCAAAATCCTACTGACCACAAACTTTTGACCGGTAGTGTATGTTTTAGAGTTGTAAAAATAATGTTAATGTAACAAGGCTCTGTTAATCTGGATTAAATCATGAGACAAGGCAAGTGTTTATTTATATAGTACATTTCATACACAATGGTTATTCAATGTGCTTTACATAAAGAAGAAATAAAAACAACAGAAAAAATGATTAAAAACTGATTAAAATGCCTTTAAAACATGTTTTAAAAAGAAAGACATAATAGAGCAGCCTATCACACAGCGCAGTGCTCATTCGGTAAACGTAACATGAGAGATAATATTGAATTCAATATGAGAGAAAGAAACGGGCGATAAAGATATCTTTTAGACAATTTAGCATTTTATCAATGTAGCTATTTTTCTGAACAAATAACTGTAAATAACAATAAACACAGTCAAGTTACTAAAGAATGCTGCTTTGATCCATTTTTCTCTTTATGCCTGATAATAATGTATCTCACTGGACAGTCCTGAAAGTTATTTTCTGTTTGCAATGTTTTCAACAGTGATGTGATGGAATTTGGTGGGTTTATGTCAGACATTGTCTGAATTGACTCATTTTAGTCAACATTATGAATTCATGCAAGCCATTCTCCCTCGCTTTGTGTAGTTTTTGCCTGTTTGGGTTTCCTGTCACCTGCCAATCGTGGGGCTCTGATGACGTGTGCAGTGGTGCTGTGGGTACTCTTGGGTACTCCAGCTGGTTATGTGGCTGCTCGCTACTACAAATGTAAGTAAGCGGCAGAGGTTTGACCTTTGACCTCTGATCCTCTCTTCATTAGGGCTGTCTGCAGTTCGTTAGATTTAATTAGTGTCAAAGGAGCCCTCTACACGAACAGGCAGGCATACACACCCCTGCTGCTTTTTGCTTTAGCTGTGTTTGACGGCTTGTGCAGAATACAATGAGAGCTTACTCTTCTTTTTACCCAACCTACCATGTCCTACTATGATATCAATTGTAGGATCCATCTGGTGAGCTCTGTCTGTTTTAACATCAGTCGCGCAGCATTGTTTAATCCTTCCCTTTGATCTTCTCACAATTTCTTCTTAAAAAAAGAATCGTCACAGATATTTATGAATTTATTTCATTATCATTACATTTTGGGGGGTTTTCCTGTTAGTTTTATCATGAAACGTGTTAAAAATCTCACGTCAAAAAACCCATTTATCTTATTTCTATTTAACTTTTATGTTTGTATGTTAAAAATAGTAAGTTGAAGGTAAAATATATAAACAGATGGTGTACCGTGTTGGCTGATTTTCAGAAGTGTCTGTAAATGTATCTGTAAACTAATACTACCTCCAACACCTTGCACAATGGAGTTTTCAGAATAATGGTGGCAAAAGTGATACTGAGTGCTATAATAAATGGAAAGCTCCTCTTATAATCATTAACACTGTATTGACCTTATTCTGCAATGCGGATGTGCTTTTGATTTTGCAATTGTTTTACAACTTTTGATTGTTGTTTATGAGAGAAATGACTAGGGAGGGATAATGAATGGCAGAAAAAGGTCAAACTACTTGCTCTATAAACAAGTGTGTTCATGACAGTACATTAAAAGTAGAATACTATAATAATAAGAAAATATCAGAAACATCAAGAAGCATAACAAGCTTTTTTATTTTATTTTTATATCATTGAAAGTGAGTTAGTTACATTCAGGAGGTGCGCAACAGTTTTCCGTTTTCAAGACTTCAACTTATATAGGCAGCTGATATTAACAGGTGGAGTTTAGTGAAATTCGTCACTTGTCAATCATTATACAGTCTTCCATTGGCCGCACCCATACATACGCCCTCTTTTTTTCTCGAATTTTCTGCATAACATTAAAAGCATAAGACTTTCTCCACTCGGTTAGGCTTTCTCAACTGCACATATTCTGTGTTTAGTTTTAACACATTTCTGCTGACAGGAAGTTTAGCTGCAGAGCTCAAGTTAATTTTAGACAATCAGGCCTTTGCATCTCTATCAGCTCCATCTACTTCTGCAAAAATGCTTCATTAGTATGCAAAGCATATCACACTCAACAGAAGTTTAGATATTATATTACCTTTAAGCAATACAAATGCAATTGTTTAATGAAAAGGAAAAGAGACAAAAAAAAAAAAAAAAAAAAAGTCCTTTGTATGTCCTTTTTTCCCAACACCGCTCATATGTAAAAACAATAAATAAGGTCAATGCACTGTACAATACATGTCTTATATCCTGTTTAAGCATTCTTTGTTTGATCAAATTTGTCAGCATATAGAACTCTACAATGTTCAGTACTGCAAATCTTCCTACATAATTTCTGATATAAGTAACCAGAGCTTTTTCGAGCTCAAACACAAATGCGCACAGGAGCATTTGAAAGCTCTCCACTTCCTCTCTACTGCAAAACTGTCAATTTGTTTTAGTTTCAGTTTTGACTTTGTACCAAAATTACTGGTACTTTAGACAACACTAACTACAAGCTCTTTAAAATGCACCATATATGATTTAGGATACAGTTTCTCATGCTAGCATACATTTAAGACATCGCTTTCATATATGATTTGAATATGAACTAAGCAACTTGTTTACTAAAGCCAGCATTGTAGTATTGCATTAATCCTATTTGTGAATGTGGTTAATTATGTTTTCATCTTTTTGTTAAAATGTGAGGTCAACTTGTCTTTCTTTCTCTCACTCTTCCCAGCCTTCGGTGGTGAGAAGTGGAAGACCAATGTTCTGTTGACAGCATTTCTCTGTCCAGGGTGGGTAAAATAAAATAAACACTCTGTAAAATTGTATATTTTTGAATGTAAAGTGATCTGTTGTTAATTTTTTTTAAGTTCTCAATAAATATAAAGTAATAGAAAAAAATGAATTATGCTATTAAGCAGTTATCATAAAATGTAACAAATAATTCAAATTGGGTCTATTTTATTCTGTTTTAAAGTTGCTCTTTGAAATTTTGTGCTTTGACATATAGCTTTTTGAAATGTTGTTTTTCAGAGTGGTGTTTGCAGATTTTTTCATGATGAATCTTATTTTGTGGGGTGAGGGTTCATCCGCTGCTATGCCCTTTGGCACTCTGGTTGCCATCCTGGCTCTGTGGTTCTGCATATCAGTGCCCCTCACCTTTGTCGGAGCGTACTTCGGTTTCAAGAAAATTGTACGTTTGTTGTTGTTTTTTTTACCACTAACATTTTTTTTAGAACTTTTTCAAATAACCCCATCAGTGATGATGTTTATTTGACACTTTATTTACTTATTATTTATAATAATAATAATAATAGTTTAATATTTATTTACTTTATTTTGTAATATAAGTATATATGTTATTTATTGTTTCATATTAGGCCATTGAACATCCTGTGCGAACAAATCAGATTCCAAGACAGATTCCAGAGCAGTCCTTCTATACTAAACCTCTTCCTGGCATTGTCATGGGAGGAATCCTGCCATTCGGCTGCATCTTCATCCAGCTGTTTTTCATTCTCAACAGCATCTGGTCAGTGCTGAAGTGCACTTCGTCAAAAACCTCTGAGTCTGAAATAGATCAATAATCTTGATATATTAAGTTTAAAGTATGCTTTGGTTTTTACGCATAGGTTAGGGTATGTGTACAGTGTTTGGGATGTCATTATTACACACACTATACATGCTTAGACCATCACAGGCAGAAAAGAAACAACAATAAGAACACATAAGAACAACAATAAATCACTAAAGACTAAAAGTGTTGTTGACAAGTGCATGTGTTGAGGCGATTTAATAGATTTCTGCAACGGAAACATCAGACATTTTTGTTGCTCATAATATTTAGTGAGCAAAAGCACAGATACTGGACAAGGATAGTTTTTTTGTGTGCTTCTGTATACTGTGAAATTACCTGTAATCAGTTCAGCTCGTTTCACACAGTTTTGGCATTACAAATACCAGATCATATAATCAATAGACCATTTTAAGGGATTTAAACAATAACAATGGTCTTAACGGGTTTCCTGTTTTACATTTTTAATTTCCATAGCTTCAGAGAATCCAAAAACTCCACATATTGATAAATAATCCTATGACAGGTGTTTTAATATGAAGTTCTCATTGCATTGCCTCTTGTTACAGTTATGAAATAGTTTGACAACAAGCTGGAAATGTTTATGGGCCAATGACATCACATTGAAATGGTCTATATGTTTAAGTTTTAAACTTTAAAAAAAAATCTCTTTTAGCACACTAATATTGTGCTTAATATTATTGAAATATAATCACTGATTTTTCAGGTCTCACCAGATGTACTACATGTTTGGCTTCCTTTTTCTGGTCTTCATCATCTTGGTCATCACCTGTTCTGAGGCCACCATCCTACTCTGCTACTTCCACCTGTGTGCTGAGGTAAAAGCACACACAAACACATTTTTTTGAAAATTGTGCTTCTCTCTTTGGTATTTATCTTTCAAATTGATTTTTGTGTCTGTCTCAGGACTATCACTGGCAGTGGCGTTCTTTCCTGACCAGCGGATTCACAGCTGTTTATTTCCTGGTCTATGCCATTCATTACTTCTTTTCTAAGCTGCAGATCAGCGGACTCGCCAGCACCATTCTTTACTTCGGTTACACCATGATCATGGCGCTCATCTTCTTCCTCTTCACAGGTCTGTGTGTGTGTAGAAAGTAAAAAGTGTTTGTGAAATCCTTGCACATGCTATTTCTGTGAGTTTAGTAGAAAATGACTGATTAGGGTTGTGATGGTGACGATTAACATAATACCAGTGTCACCGGGGTTTTAATTAGCTTATAAATTTAGGCCCAATCCCAATTCTATTTTTGTACCCTTACCTCTTCCCCATGGCCCTTGAAACAGAGTGTGAAGGGGAAGGGCTTTACATTTATCCCTAAGAAATGGGACAGCGCTACAACACCTGCACACATCATCATATGTCATCGCGATATCTTGCTTCATATGAGTTTGACAATCGCGACTGCTATAGTTATTCCAGTTGCATAATTTTTTTCGTATTTATGTTCAGAATAAAAATCACTGAGGGCAACAATATCATGTTATCATAATGATATAATAGGCAATAAGATCGTAACTGTATTGTGCATTTAGACACAAAAACAACATTAACATTATAGCAGACACTGTAAAAAGCTCATTCTCAGCCACTAGACTTTTCTGACAGGGGATTCAAGTGTCAGATGTAAAAGTATGTTGTGGGACTGCTGTACAGAAGTTATTATTATGGATTATAGTGAACATTAGCATTTTTTTAAAGCATGATGGTAAAACACAAAAGCCATAATGACTGTATTAAACATATGCTTGTTTGTTGTAAAAAATCATAATAACAACAGAAAATACTAATTTGTGCATCTTCTGACTTCCATGTTGTCACTGTAGCTGGTGTATTCTTGGAAATTTTTGTAGCCCTTGGTTTCTAGTTTGGTTCTGAAAAATCTCGGTTTCAAGGGCTATCTAGCCCTTCCCCTTAGCCCTACACCTTCAAGCTAAAGAGAATTGGGACAAGGGGAAGGGGTAAGGGATAGAATTGGGATTGGGCCTTAAGCTGCGGTCACACTAGAGTTTGAGCTTGTAAAATTCTGTTGTACAGCGCTGCGAAAAGGGCGGGATTAAACTAGATGATTAAACATAAAAAAAGCGAGTGATTGCTCCATGTTTTAAATTTCTGTCCAGAGAGGTCATGTTTTAATCCTGGATTGGTCTCACGCAGTCAAGTGATGCAATTTTGCAGGTCAGAGTTCACCAAGCTTGAACTTTGCACCGCAGCGATCTGCGAAACTTGACGCATGACCTTGCGTTTCCGGTCTGACGCATTCGCGTGCGTATGAATGGAAGTCTATGGGGAGAAAACTCCAGTGTGACTGCAGCTTAAGCTTAAGTGTGACTGCTATTTAATTACTTTCACTTTCAAATTGTTGACAATTAGCCGTGGGTTTGGCTCATGTAATATTTTGAAAACATTTTTCATTTTCTTCAGGCACCATTGGTTTCTTCGCTTGCTTTTGGTTTGTCACCAAGATCTACAGCGTGGTCAAAGTGGATTAAATGAAAGCAATCTCAGATGAGACTGAACTCTTCTCCGCCCAATGTAAGATCCCAGAGGGAGGGACCGGAGCGCTGTTTATCTTCTGTTGCCACGGCAACCCTTCTTTACATCAGCAACTCTGAATCAACAAATTTCATTTACCTTGCTGTGTGTATGTGTGGGCGTGTGTACATTTTAGTAGTGCATATTCAACCAATTGGAAGAACTCGACACATCTGCTTCTTTAGTTGGAATGGAATATAGCAGATACACACTTTGGCCCTTATAACTCACATGGGTAATTACGATTTGGAGTTGTTCTTTGTAAATATTACTTACTTTATTCTTTTGCTAACGTTCAAATGGAAGGGTAATACATAAATCGCAGAGAAAACTAGCTCCAGTCATTGAATCTTCAAGGTGGCGGAAGTATGATTTTGTAAATATCTTCTTTTTGTTTTCTTCAATTCATCAAGAAAGTAGAAGTTGAAAGCTGAAAGACTTCATTCTTTGGGTTGATTTAAGAGTGAGGCTGTGTGAGTTTTCTTTTTTTCCATCTTGTTGATACTGTACAATTACTGCTTGCGTATACTTGTGTATAACCAGTGGGAGGAATGTCTATTTAACTTTTTCGTTTGGTCATTTTTTCTTTGTTTTCTGTTTATGCCTCAACACATTGTGTGCCTCTTTATCACAGAGGAAAATCAAGACTGGTAAGAACAGATTTGGGAAAATGTGAAGTGCCCCGTACATACACAGGGGTAACTGGAGTGAATTGATTTCTTTTGTTTGTATATATGCACAGCGTTAAATGTGTGTCCAGCATAAACTACATTAGCTTGGTTGGCTACTCAGTTTTGCTTTTTGTCTTCTCTGATTTTGAGGTAATGAGATTACAAGAAAAAAGAAAAAAAAACTATAAGAAATAAAACCTTGTCTTCAAAAATCTCAGTTAACTTGTGTTTTATTGTATGTTTGTGTTTCTGAGAGAAATTGTCCTAAATGTTAGACATTTATTGATCTATGACAGGAAACACAGAGGGCTTGTTTTGGCAAGAGACCTATTTCCCTTTGGAATAAAACAATGAACTTTCTGCAAAGTTTATTTCCAGGCTGCTTCAGCACACCTGCGCGTCTTTGCCAAATGAACCTGACAAGCTGAATTATCTGCTTCAGGTGTTTGATTAGGCTCTGCTGGATAGTGGGCCTCTAGGAGCAGGGTTGAAGACCTCTGGAATGTGGTACGTACTTTGAGAAATTGGTTATTTTGAGAATTTTTCAACTGATGACCACCTTTTTCACATTAGTATTGGGTTTCAAAAGAAAGGTTCCACTTCCTTTTTTTGTGGAGCTGTCATTCAAAAGAACTGACAAATCATGTTGCGCTCCAAATAATATACATAGTGAAAACATCTAGACTTATTTGCATAACCAGTCTTCTTTGAATAGGGAACAAGACGATGTGTAAAAGTGATGCCTCTGCGGTTGTAAAGAATCACTAATCCATTAAATGATGACGCGGATGCTGCCTATATATCAGGGTGTGGGATAGAACCTGGGTCTCTGGCATGAAGGGTGGGTCACCTAACCACTGAGTTACTGGGAGTTGATGGACCCATGTGAGCGAAAGGACATGATACACTCCACACCATACACAGACACACGATACACTCTATAGATATGCATACAAGATACACTCTACATATACACAAATGATACACTCTATACATTAACACACTCCATGCCATACACTATACATATACACACACGATTCACTCCGTACATATCAACACATGAGATACTCTATAGATATACACTATACATATACACACAATACACTACATACATACGATTCACTCCATACATATGCACAAATGATACACTGTGTAGATAAACAATCTATACACTCAATACATGATACACTCTATAGATATACACTTTATACATATACAAACATGATAGACTCCATACATATGCACAGGCACGTCAGGGTCTGGAACAGAACCCGGGTCTCTGGCGTAAAAAGTATACACTCTATACATACATGACACAATCCATACATATACACACTCTAGATATACACTCCATATATATATATATATATATATATACACACTCCATATATATATATATATATATATATATATATATATATATATATATACTGCCATACAATTGAAAGGACATGATTCACTCCATACATATGCACACTGTAGATTTACGCACACAATACACTATAGATATACATACACGTCAGAGTCTGGGATAGAACCTGAGTCTCTGGCATGAAAGGTGAGTCATGTAACCACTGAGCTACAGAGAATTGATGGTCCAGTACAAACGAAAGGACATGATTCACTCCATACATATGCACAGATGATACACTCTATAGATATACACTCTGTACATATACAAACACAATATACACTATACATATACACACACACACTCCATGATACACTCTATAGATATACACTCTATACATACACTCCACACAATCCATACATATACACGCACGACACACTCTGTAGATATACACTCTATACAGATACACACAATACACTCCATGCATATACACGCACATATGATACACACAGCATACACTTCATACATATACACAGATGATACACTCCTTACATATACACTCTATAAATATACACACATGTCAGGGTCTGGCGGATCTCTGGCGTGAAAGGTGAGTTACCTAACCACCTAGCAACAGGGAGTTGATGGTACAAGATGCACTCCA
>CAIGQZ010032813.1:553142-564261 GCA_903798205.1 Danio tinwini
TTTGTCACATAACGTAAAAGGAAGCATAAGAGATGAGTTAAAATCATCATAAGTTATCATGTGCGCTGTAGTAGCATTGTGTTTTGATCACGTGTTGTTGATCAGCTGTACTGATCATTGGTGTCAGCTGTATCTAATTATCTCTTCTATATATGTGCTGGGCGTTCTTTTGTACTTTGTCAGTTCGTTGTAGCTCATTTGTTCTCTGTGTTTCATTAAGACGCTCGGTATTTTTTGGATCTGCCTGTCGTTCCGAAGATCTCTCAGATCTGGACTTCTTTGGACTTCCTGTCAGCTCTGCACAATTTTTCTGTTTTTGTTTTGAACCTTTGTTTCACTGGTCAATAAAGACTGTGCATTTCAATCCTTATTGTTTTGTATTTTTTTATAGAGCCTGACAGAACGAACTGACCCAAATATGGATCCAGCAAGCATCACTCAGATCACTGAGTTTGTTAATCAGAGCAGTGCTTGGATCAACCAACATGACGAATTAATGACAGCCACTCACCAGGCCATACAGAATCTGGCCACACAGGTAACAGCACTTACCACTCAAGTCTAGCAGCTCACAGGAATCGCCACACAGACAGAACAGTCCAGTCCACCATCTGTTCCAGCAGCAGAGATAGTGAGTCACCATCTGAACCCCGTCTTCCTCCTCCGGATTTTTATTCAGGGGAACCCCAGTTGTGTCGATCTTTTCTGGCGAAGTGTTCCTTGTACATGACTTTGCAGCCATCATCTTTTCCCACAGAGCAGGCTAAGGTTGCGTTCATCATCACCCTCCTTTCAGGAACGCGGAGGCCCAGTGGGACATGTTCCTCCATGGGCTTGCTGATCATATCCAGGAGGAGATTTATGCTCTAGATCTCCCCAAGACTTTGGACGGTCTTATTGATTTGGCGGTCCGGGAGGACGCCAAACTGTTTTGGAGGGAGACACGCAGCAGGCGGAAGCCATTTTTCGATCCTGGATCGTTTCCGGTTTCTCTTCCGGCGGCTGCAGATGGCGTCACTGCCGGGCCGGAACCCATGCAGATGGGTAGATCTCATCTCTCACTGGAGGAGAAGCGATGTCGGCGGGCTGAAGGACTGTGCCTGTACTGCGGAGGAGCAGGGCACATTGTGTCATCTTGTCCGGTAAAAGCCAGCACCCGTCAGTAGGTAAGAGGTTACTGACGGGTGAAATTAATTTGAAAAAACCCTCTGTTGCTGCTACCCTACTCTTAGTTATTTTGGGTTGGGGTTCTCAAACACAAGACTGTCTAGCTCTTATTGATTCTGGTGCGGAGGGGAATTTTGTGGACACTAATTTTGCCTTTAGTTTAAAACTTCCCATAGTTCCTCTCGCTCAGCCTATTGCTGTTCACACCCTTTGCGGGCGCTCTCTGCCATCTATCACTCACTCCACGGGTCCTATAAGGTTGTTAACTTCTGGCAATCACTCCAAACTTATTTAATTTTTTTTAACAGACACCACCAATACACCAGTGGTTCTTGGGCATCCATGGCTGGTCAAGCATAAGCCTCAGATTTGTTGGGGAGAAAATTCTGTTATCTCTTGGAGTGAGAATTGTCATGTATCTTGTCTTTCGTCTGCTCGTACTGTTGTGTCTTGTTCTGTGTTCCAGGAGTACATGGACCTGTCAAACGTGCCCAGTGAGTACCTCGACCTGAAGAGAGTGTTCAGTAAGTCTCGAGCTGCTTCTCTACCTCCCCACCATCCCTATGACTGTGCCATAGATTTACTGCCAGGTACGTCTTCGCCTAAAGGCAAGTTATACTCTCTTTCTGTTTCTGAGAGGGAGGCCATGGAAAAATATATTTCTGATTCTCTAGCTGCCAAGATCATTCGCCCCTCTTCTTCACCGGCGGGGGTGGGATTTTTTTTTGTGAAAAAGAAGGATGTTCTCTTCGCCCATGTATTGACTATCGAGGGCTGAACAACATTACAGTGAAGAATACTTATCCTTTGCCGTTGATGTCTTCTGCCTTTGAGCATCTGCAGGGGCTGAACTTTTTCACAAAACTGGATCTCCGAAACGCTTATCATTTGGTCCGCATAAGGGCGGGGCATGAGTGAAAAACTGTGTTTAATACCGCCAGGGGGCATTTTGAATATTGTGTTCTTCCGTTCAGTCTTTCCAACGCCCCCGCAGTTTTCCAAGCACTCGTTAATGATGTGTTGCGAGATATGATAGATCAATTCATTTATTTCTACCTGGATGACATTCTGATATTTTCTCATTCTCTCCAGGATCATGTGCAACACGTCAGGAGAGTGCTTCAGAGGCTGCTAGAGAATGGGCTTTATGTCAAGGCGGAGAAATGCATTTTTCACGCACAGTCCGTTCCTTTTTTGGGTCACATCGTGTCAGTCGAGGGGGTGCGAATAGATCCAGAGAAGATTCAGGCTGTGGTAAATTGGCCAATTCCAGATTCCTGCAAGGCCCTGCAGAGGTTTCTGGGTTTTGCCAATTTTAATCAGCGTTTCATTCGCAATTTCAGCCAGCTCGCCGCGCCTCTGACGTCCTTAACCTCCTCCAGGACTCCGTTCAGGTGTTCGGGCGCGGCTCAGGCAGTGTTCACAAAACTAAAGGGCTTCTTTGTTTCAGCCCCAATTCTGGTGGCTCCTGATCCCTCTCGGCAGTTTGTGGTGGAGGTTGACGCGTCAGAGGTGGGGGTCGGGGCCATCCTGTCCCAACGCTCCTCATCGGATGACAAGATGCACTCTTGCGCTTTTTTTTCCCACAGATTATCCTCTGCTGAACGCAATTACAACATTGGTAACAGAGAGTTGTTGGCTGTCAAGCTTGCGTTGGGAGAGTGGCGTCATTGGCTGGAGGGATCAGGGGTTCCTTTTATCGTTTGGACCGATCATAAGAATCTTAAATATATATAATCCGCCAAACAATTAAGCCCTAGGCAGGCTCGGTGGGCGTTAATTTTAGGACGGTTCAATTTTACTATTTCCTATCGACCGGGTTCTAAGAACATCAAACCCGACACATTATAAAATTATTTGATTTTTCCGGCCGTGTTTCGTCCCTCGAACCCATTGTTCTACAGAAGATTTTTATTTCTGCAGTGACATGGGAGATCGAGTCTAGTGTTCGCACTGCCTTGGATGGGGTAACGCCCCCAGCCGGATGCCCACCGAGTCGTTTGTTTGTGCCAGAGGAGATTCGGTCTGGCGTCATTCGATGGGGACACTCTTGCAAGGTGGCTTGTCATCCAGGGGTGAGTCGCATCTTATTTCTGGTTAAGCAGCGATTCTGGTGGCCAGCTATGGCTCAGGATATACGTGAGTTTGTTTTGGCTTGTTCTGTTTGTGCTGTTTCTAAGACTTCCAATCACCCTCCTGCTGGGTTTCTTCAACTGTTGCCAGTTCCTTCGAGACCCTGGTCACACATCTCACTAGATTTTGTCACAGGTCTCCCGCCATCCTATGGCAATACGGTCATTTTAACCGTTGTGGACCGGTTCTCGAAGGCTACTCATTTTATTCCTCTGCCCAAATTACCCTCAGCCAGAGAGACAGCGGTTGCTGTCATTGATCACATTTTTCGCATACATGGCCTCCCGGCAAATGTGGTTTCTGACACGGGGCCTCAGTTTGTCTCTAAATTTTGGAGAGAGTTCTGCCGATTATTGGGGGCCACTGCCTTTCTTCTGGTTTCCATCCTTAGAGTAACAGTCAAACAGAGAGAGCCAACCAAGATCTCGAATGTATGTTGCGATGTTTGGTGTCCCAGAATCCTGCCTCCTGGAGCCAGCAGCTCTCATGGGTGGAGTACGCACACAACTCTTTACCAATGTCAGGTACGGGCCTATCTCCGTTAAAATGTAGTTTAGGTTACCAGCCACCTGTTTTTCCCAGTATGGAATCCGAAATCGCGGTCCCCTCCGCTCACGCTTTTGTTCAGAGGTGTCGACGCACTTGGAATAGGGCCAGACAGACTCTCCTCCAAGTGGGTGCGCGCACTAAGGCTAAGGTCGATCGGCACCGGTCTAAACTTCCCGTTTACGTAGTCGGTCAAAAAGTGTGGCTTTCATCTAAGAATATTCCTTTACGTACCGTTTGGAATAAGCTAGCTCCTAAATTTATCGGCCCATTCACTGTCACTAAAATCATTAGTCCGGTGGCAGTCCACCTCAAACTTCCTCCCGCGTACAGGAGAATTCATCCCGCATTCCATGTTTCTAAATTAAAGCCCGTTTTTCATACGGCCATAAATCCGCCTACTTCTGTCCAACCCCCCCCGAGTCTCGTAGATGGGGTGACGGTTTATTCGGTTAAGCGCATTCTGAACTCTTGACGGAGGGGACGAGGATTTCAGTACTTGGTGGACTGGGAGGGTTACGGTCCAGAAGAGAGAAGTTGGGTTCCTGCAAGGGACATATTGGATCACTCGCTTATCGATGATTACAATCGCCAGGTGAGCTCGTCTGGGAGCAACAGTAGGTGCTCCTAAGAGAGGGGGTACTGTCACGGTTGCAGGTTGTGCGCACTTCCTGGTGTGTCTCTGTTATTGTCACGTGGTTTTGTTTTGTCATTCATGTGCGCTGTAGTAGCGTTGTGTTTTGATCACGTGTTGTTGATCAGCTGTACTGATCATTCGTGTCAGCTGTATCTAATTATCTCTTCTATATATGTGCTGGGCGTTCTTTTGTACTTTGTCAGTTCGTTATAGCTCATTTGTTCTCTGTGTTTCATTACGATGCTCTGTATTTTTTGGATCTGCCTGTCGTCCCGAAGATCTCTCAGATCTGGACTTTTTTGGACTTCCTGTCAGCTCTGCACAATTTTTCTGTTTTTGTTTTGAACCTTTGTTTCACTGGTCAATAAAGACCTTGCAATTTGATCCTTATTGTTCTGTATTTTTCTATAGAGCAAGACAGCTTGGCTTTTTAAAATAATTATAATGAAATAAGCTTTGAAACAACACTCTGTGGCTTTACTTGTTGGCTTAAGGTATGTTAGTATTCAAAAATACAAGCTCCCGAACCTTTGATAGGCTGAGTCTGTTTCTTCTTTCTCATGATTTGAAGTGCTTCTTTTGTCATTACTTGTTGGTCGCAGTATAAAAGCTTCAGCTAAATGAGTAAATGTAAATGCAATATGTTTACAAATATTAGACCAATACATAAAGTCTGCATAGAAAAACATTATTAAACAAAAAATGGGGTACAATTTTGAACAAATTACAAATCACTTGTAATTGTAGAATTTGATTAATTTATCATATAGCCTAGCTTAGTGTTTGTTTTCTGATAGCAAGGCAGTGAATAAACAAACAATATATATATATATATTTTAAAAGCATGGGTCTATTTATTTGTAAAATAACAAAAAATAAAACCACATATCCACCAGAAAAAAAGTAACAACTTAGTGACAATAGGACAGAACTTTTTTATTTCTAAGAAAATGCTTTTTAAGTACACATTTTTTGATGATTTTATGAAGTCTAAAATATGATCCATGATGCAAAAAACTTTAGTTTTACATAAGTATTACTGACTGAGGTTCTCGTTGCAGTGTACAGTGGAGCTACAGTTTAGGATCAGAAATGCACATAATAATATTATTATTATTATTAATAATATATATATATATAATATAATATATAATTATGATGCACCCGTCTATAAAGAGGATTTGAAACAATTTACTAATTTCAACACCCAATTTTGCTGTAGCGTCAAGTCAAGTAAGAAAGACGAATGACTTAAACCCGATAGAGGACTCGAGAGATGAACGGATCAAATCTGTTTCCGGCTCTAAACGCATACGATTGGCTTGCCTTTTTTCTGTGATGAACGAATGACTCAAACTCGATAGAAGACTCGAGACATAAACGAATCAAATCTCTTTCTGCCTCTAAACGCAAATGATTTGATTCTTCCTTTCCGTGATGAATGACTTTAAAAGACTTGAAAAATAAACGATATGTAAACGAAATGTGCGCACACGCGGATAAACGAATCACTCCCTGAGAGGACTCATAGTTCCCGAGTCATATTAAAGATTCATTCAAAACTAACAAATCGTTCAAGAACTAATATGCACACATGATACAATCCATACATATACACAGATGATACACTCCATACATTTACACATATGTCAGGGTATGGGATAGAACCCGGGTCACTGGCGTGAAAAGTGAGTCACCTTACCACTGAGCTACACTCCATACTTATGCAAGCACACATGATACACTCTATAGATATAGACTCTATACATACACACAAAATATACACTCCATACATTTACACACATGATACACTATAGATATACATATACACACTAGACACACTTTATAGATATACACTCTATACATACACACACGATATACACTCCATACATGTACGTATATTCCCATACAAACGAAAGGACATGATGCACTCCATACATATACACACAATTCACTCCATACATATGCACACATGATACACTCTATAGATATACACTCAATACATATACATACATGATACACTTTATAGATTTACATATACACACTAGATACACTCCATACATATACACACACATAATACACTCTATAGATATACACTCTTTACATACACACAAAATATACACTCCATACATATATGCACACAATATCCACTCCATACATATACACAAATGATACACTCTATAGATATACATACAGTGAGGGAAATAAGTATTTGATCACACTGTGATTTTTCTAAATCTCCTACTTAGAAATCATGGAGGGGTCTGGAATTTTCAACATAATTGCAATTCCACTGTGAGAGTGTCACCGACTCTGTCCCAGTCATTCCCCTCACTGACCAGCAGAGGTCTCCCTCACCAGATTACTAACACTACATCCCCCATAATCCTCCTCGGTCAGCTGATTATGCTGCACCTGACGTTCATCACACACACACACACACATATAAGCAGCATTCACCCTCACTTCTTTGCGAAGTCTTGTTCTGCCCTGCTGACATTTCTGAGCGTTTCTACTACTCCTTGTTTGACTTGCTGTTGCCAACCCTGACTGTCTTGATTCTGTATTGCCTGCCGCCTGCCCCTGATCCATGCCTGTTAGAACGACCAACGATTGTGTTTTGCCCACTTTCCTATCTGGAAGCCCTGTTACTCATGTGAGTTCAGTCATCAGTATTTACTGTGTGTTTCTGATTAGACTGTGTCTAATAAACGTGCTGCAAATGGATCCCTCGTTGTCTGAGTCTTCATTACAGAAGACTTCGCCAAACATGGATCCCGCAGCTATGCAACAGTTGTCGACCGAACTCCTAACACAAGGCCAAGTGCTCGCTGTTCACCAACAACTGTCTCATCTCACGCAGCTAACGGAGGAAGTAGTGAAGGCTTTACAAGGTTTAAACGTCACTGCATCGGTCCAACCCGTCACCGTTGATCCTCCAGTAATGAATGAACCCATGCAACTCGGTCGCACTCAGTTGTCTACGGAAGAATGTGAAAGAAGATTTAAACAAAATCTGTGCCTGTACTGTGGTCATCCGGGTCATGTCAAAGCTCAATGCCCAATCAAACCAGCTATCAAAACTTTGTTGGTGAGTTCCACAATTCTATCATTTAATAACCAGAGTTTAAATGTACCAATAACCATCAGTGTGGATGAAGTAATCGTACATGCCATAGCTATGGTTGATTCAGGCACAGCTGGAAATTTCATGGATTACAAATTCGCTCTCAAAAATGCCATACCCTTAATACCTTGTGATTCTCCCCTAGCAGTCACGAAGATAGACAGGCGCCCCCTAGGGGAGGGTAAGGTTAACTACCACACCTCAAAAATCTCCCTCAGAACTGGCTTACTTTATGAAGAGGAGATCAATTTCTATATCATCCATTCTCCCAAACACGCAGTAATTTTGGGGCTACCGTGGTTACAAATCCATAATCCCCACATTTCTTGGAAAGAGAATGAAATTAAAAGATGGAGTGAGACATGTTTAACTAAATGTTTGAGATCTGTTCCAGTTCAACTTAATGCCATATCAACAACAGTTGAAGTTTCTTCGGACCAAGGCTTCCCCTCTTGTTACTCGCACTTATCCGAGGCGTTCAGCAAACAGAAAGCTACTGAACTACCACCCCATTGTGAGTATGACTGTGCTATTGAACTTCTGCCAGGTATGCTGCCCCCTCGTGGGAGAATCTTTCCATTGTCCCAAACTAAAACCGAAACCATGAACTCTTACATCCAAGAAGAGCTTAAGAAAGGATTTATACGGCCCTCCACATCACCAGCTTCTGCTGGTTTCTTCTTTGTGGGAAAAAAAGATGGCGGATTACGCCTATGCATCGACTACAGAGGGTTAAATGAGATTACCGTAAAATATCGCTACCCACTGCCTTTGGTCCCAGCAGCACTAGAGCAATTACGATCTGCCAAATACTTCACTAAGTTGGATCTACGCAACGCCTACAACTTGATCAGAATTAAGCAAGGCCATGAATGGAAAACGGCGTTTTCTACCGCCAATGGCCACTACGAATATTTGGTTATGCCCTTCGGACTAGCAAACAGTCCTTCTGTGTTCCAGGCCTTTGTCAATGAGATATTTCGAGACATGTTGAACAGATGGATAATTATTTACATTGATGATATCCTGATTTATTCAGAATCCTTGGAGCAACATGTCAACCATGTCAGAGCAGTATTGGAGAGACTGATCAAGAACCAACTATACGCCAAAGTAGAGAAATGTAAGTTCCATGAAACCTCTATTTCCTTCTTAGGATACATCATCGGATCCGAGGGAGTGGCGATGGATGAGAAAAAAGTAGACGCTGTGCTCAACTGGCCTAAGCCCAAGACGCTCAAAGATTTACAAAGGTTCTTGGGTTTCTCTATCTTCTATAGACGATTTATCCGAAATTTCAGCACCATAGCATCACCACTTACCACGCTAACCAAGGGCGTCAAATCTCGTCTACAATGGAATGATGCAGCAGAAAATGCATTTGTACAACTCAAGACTCGTTTCGCCACAGCACCCATTCTATGCCACCCTAATCCCAACCTACCATTCATCGTAGAGATCGATGCATCAAACACAGGCATAGGGGCAGTATTATCTCAGAGGCAAGGGGATCCAGCTAAACTCCATCCATGTGCTTCCTTTTCACGCAAACTTAACCCAGCTGAAATGAACTATGATGTGGGCAATCGAGAACTCCTAGCCATGAAGGCCGCCATGGAGGAGTGGAGACATTGGCTGGAGGGAGCTAAACATCCATTTACAGTAATCACCGATCATAAAAACCTGGAGTACATTCGTTCGGTTAATAGATTAAATCTGCGGCAGCCAAGGTGGGCACTATTTTTCACCCGATTCGATTTCTGAGTTACATACATCCCAGGCTCAAGAAACATTAAGGCCAATGCTCTATCCTGATTATGTAAAGAAGTGGGGGTGGAGGGAGAAGATCAACCCATAATAAAGGATTCTCTCATCGTGGCACCCATAGTCTGGGACATTGAGACAGAAATATCACAAACCTTAACACAACACCCCGCACCCGAGAACTGCCCAGAAGGTAAAACTTTTGTCCCTTCCTCTTTAAGAGAAAAACTTATTCAAGAGATCCACTCCACTCCCAGCTCTGGTCATCCCGGAATCACTGGCACCGTCGACTTAATCAGAGATCGCTACTGGTGGCCCACTTTACAAAGAGATACTATGAATGGTATCAATAAATGCACCCTCTGTAACATGCATAAACATTGACGTCATCGTCCAGCTGGTCTATTGCAACCACTACCCATTCCCCGTCGACCCTGGTCTCACATAGCAATTGATTTCATTACGGTTCTTCCTCCTTCTCAGGGCAACACCACCATTCTCACGGTAATAGACAGATTTTCCAAGGCATGTAGACTTATACCCATTACCAAACTACCCACCACCTTGGAGACAGCGGAACTATTATGCTACTACGTATTCAGGTTTTACGGTATTCCAGAAGATATTGTATCTGATCGTGGTCCCCAGTTTACCTCCAGAGTATGGTCCGCCTTCTTCAAAAACCTCGACATTAATATCAGTTTAACCTCTGGATATCACCCACAGTCCAACGGACAGACGGAACGATTGAATCAGGAAATAACTCGTTTCCTACGCACCTACTGCTCTCAAAATCAGGAGGACTGGAGCAGATTTCTTATGTGGGCTGAATATGCTCAGAACTCGCTGAGAAAAGCAGCAACTGGTTTAACCCCTTTTCAGTGTGTACTAGGCTTCCAACCACCACTGTTCCCCTGGTCAGGGGTACCCACAGAGCTCCCAGCAATCAACGACTGGTTTCAACGCAGCGAAAGAGTCTGGAACTCGGCTCATACCCATTTTTCACATACCATAAGGCGTTTCAAAGAACAGGCGGATCGCCATCGCCGTCCCAATCCAGCATACTCACCAGGGCAGTGGGTTTGGCTATCTATACGTGACCTCCGACTCAGACTTCCATGCAAGAAACTCAGCCCCAGGTACGTGGGACCTTTCAGAATAGAAAGACAAATATCTCCTGTATCTTACCGTCTGACTCTGCCTAACCATTATCGTATTTCTCCTACATTTCATGCATCCTTGCTCAAGCCCGCTACTGGTCCAGCTGAGGTGGAGAGGGAGTTGGCAGCCGGTGAACAGGGCCCACCACCCATCATCATAAACGGCGAGGAGGCGTATCGAGTGCATGACATCCTGAGCTCCAGACGCCGGGGCGGGAATCTACAATACCTGATAGATTGGGAGGGGTACGGTCCGGAGGAACGATCTTGGATCAACAGAGCAGACATTCTTGACCCCTTGATACTGAGAGACTTTCATCTACGACACCCGGAAATGCCGGCCCCTCGTCCCCGTGGAAGACCCCGGCGCCGCCGACCTCCTCACGTCAGGAGCCGCTCGCAGGAGGGGGGCTCTGTCACCGACTCGGTCCCAGTCTTTCCCCTCACTGGCCAGCAGAGGTCTCCCTCACCAGATTACTAACACTACATCCCCCATAATCCTCCTCGGTCAGCTGATTATGCTGCACCTGACGCTCATCACACACACACACACACACACACACACACACACACACACACACACAC
>CAIGQZ010032813.1:568381-593468 GCA_903798205.1 Danio tinwini
TACATGTGTGATGACAATAAAGTTGAATCTAATCTAATCTAATCTAAAAATGTTACACTCTATAGATATACACTCTATACAAATACACACATGATACACTCCATACATATACACTCTGCACATATACACACAATACACTCTATACATATGCACACATGATACACTTTATAGATATACACTCTATGCATATACACACTTGATACACTCCATACATAAACACACACATGATACACTCTGTACATATGCACACAATAAACTCTATAGATATGCACACGATACACTCTATGCATATACACACTCTATACATATACACACATGATAGACTCTATAGATATAAACTCTATACATATGCACACATGATACACTCCATACATATACATACTACATACATATGCACACATGATACACTTTATAGATATACACTCCATACATATACACACTTGATAAACTCCACACATATAAACACACATGATACACTCTATACATATACACACTTGATACACTCTATAGATATACACTCTATACATATGCACACATGATACACTCCATACATATACACACACAAGATACACCCCAGGGGGGTATTCCAGAAAGCAGGTTATGTGACATACCCTGGTAAGTTTGAGAGTAAGTAAGTGGATAACCTCAGCTTTCGGTTCCAAAAGTGGAGGTAACTTCTGAGGTATGTTAAGTAGCCATAGCAACTTACTCTCTGAAGATAACCTGCTCCAAAGCAGGTTATGTTCCAGAGTTTGTCTGTTTCAGAGAGTTTACTGAGCATTGCGGGCTCTTGATGAGAATTTTGATGGACGTAGAAGCACAGAAACGACTGCTTATTAGTACAGAAGTGTTTTAGAGCGCGGCAATAGCATAGTGGTCGGTGCGCCTTTTAAGTACAACAGTGCTCACAGCGGAGTGAGTTCGATTCTCGTGCAGAGATTTTTTTTCTCTCTTTCTCTCTGAACCCATCACCTTTTTCTGTAGCTTATAAATAATATTATAAGAAATGGCAGCTTTGTCTTTTGTAGGAAAATATATCCATATTTAAAGATGTCCCTGGTAAAAAAAAAAAAGCATACTGAATTGTATTGCAACTATATTTTAAACTCCAATAGTACATTGAAAGTATACTGACCAAAAAGTTAACTTAATTTAAATATATTAAAAGTGTATTATTACCATACTTTTATATATAACTTTTAACACATTAAAAAATTATTGTAATTTAGTATATTTTCTAAAAATATATTTCAGAAAAATGCACCTTAATTAAATGCTTAGTTTATTTTTTACAAGTGTATTTATTTAGCATTTGATGGTAATATATTTTAGTATTATTTTTAACTATGCTTTTATACGGAAGCACATTATCAAATAAACAGACGGGTTAATCGACATTTAAAACAGACATTTACAGACGGCGCTTTTAAGTAAATGCTCGTAAATTTGTTTTAGCATAACGTTAGTTCCTGAAAAAAGAAAGATAATTTTCTGTTAACTTTACCTGTTAACTGCTCTCTCTATTTCAGCACAATATTGAAGTAAAGGTGAAGTACTACACATGACCATAAGGGATAAGTTAGGCGTCATTATGAAAAAAGAAAGATAATTTATCTTAACTTTAATTAAATCAGTGTTAACTGCATTCTCTTTTTCAGCACAACATTGAAGTGACCATGCAGAATAAAGTTAAGGTAAGCTGGCCTTCACATAGTCATTATTCACATAGTCATCATTATCAGCCAATAAAATATTATTGTCATAGATTATGGCAAATGCAAAGTAAATTAACCACATAACAGTGGTCAGTTGTGTTTGTTTTGTAACATAAAAGTAGTTAATATACAGTGACTAATTATTTAGCATTTAAACATTTAGAGAGTCTTTTAAGATTATTCAGATTTTCATATTGGCAGTGATGCACTTGAGCTGTCTGACTGAAAATTAAAAGTCTGTGTGCATATACCCCATTCAGTTATATTTTTAAGCTAACATTAACATAGTCAATATCATTGTTTATTTCTCAGTGGTAATTGTAATGCATTACTAACATTTAATAATGTGAACTTATTGTATAGAGTCACTGTATATTTATTTTTTGTGGTGTTTAGGTGTACATGATTGCTATTGTGCATGCTGAGTGTATATCCTGAGTACACAAATATAACCCAAAGTCATGATCACCATCTAAACCAACAAATATATATTGCCTATTCAAAGTAAAATTGATGGGGATAAGAAATGATTTGAGCACACATTTTAATGGTTCTATAGATTTAGATTATTAAATGTTGAGCCTTATTCTACTCTTATTATATTTATCAGTTTTTGCAGCCTTGTGCCACAGCCATGGATGGTGAAAAAGTGTGATGCTACCAAGCACCCCTCGCTTGATTGTTTAAGGTAATGTTGATGTTGACTTCCACATTTTTATTAGATTTTTAAATATCAAGTTGTTCGCAGATTTGTTGTGAGCAGTTTCATGTACAAAAAAATCTTTTTTTCTTCCTCTAATAGTTCCTACATAAAAAAATGGTGTTAAAAACAACCACAGCTAGGCTATTTGGCTACTCAGTGGCAGTGCTGAGTAAATGTTAGACAAAGATTTTTTAAACTATAGTTTTTGTGTTTATTGCCAATTTTACTTGGCATTTTAATAGGCAGTGTATGGAATGTCAATTTTATTTTTACAAACAAATTTAATTATTCACCAACTCAGTCTCTCTTTTTCCAGCAATACAACATCAAACAAACAGTCTTGTTCATTGGAGGGTCAAGTGGTCATGGGACCTCATCTGGATTTCACAACTGGATATGGTCTGAATTTGAAGTATGCTGAAGATGCCTTTTGCACTCTGGAACTTAAGGTAAAGTCTACATTTAATATTGTACCTGAGGGTTTGTTTTGGGGGTTAAACAAGAAATATATAGAAGCACAAGCAGCTATCTCTAATATGGTGTGTGTTGCAGACTCAATTTGTGTGTCTGTGCTGGAGACCAGAGAGGACGCTGTCTTTAAAGGATGGAGCTCTTTTGCTGGATTGATACCAAATGCAAACTTAAATATTCAGGTGAGTGTAATACATACAAGTCATTCCAAATACATAAAAAATGGGGAATTTGTACTGGACAGCACAGATGAAGTGAAATGCAAAACACGTTTGTGAATGTGTGGTATTCACCTCAATCTCTTTTTTTATGTTTTTATATATCGTGTTTAATTAAATTGTATAACATTCATGTTCCCAACCCACTGAATGAGTTCTCTTACTATCGTCAAGTAATGTTAATGTTATAACAACTCTTTATTTGTTCCTTTATATACAGGTTTGTTTGTAATGCGAGAGTGAGTAAATAACAAAATTATAATTTTAAGATGAATTACCCAATTAGTTCAAATAATTTAAATATTCATTCAATCCAATCTGACAATTCTATATCTTTTTTAAATGAATGTCTAATATAAAATATATATAAATATATATATAAAATACAGATGTGTACAAGTATCTGATATTTGTTTTATTCACACTTCGTTACAGACCTGTATTTATTTCTTTATTACACTAGATAAGTCATATTTGAGCTCTAGAAAAATTTAAGAATAACTGTATAAAAATATTTTTTAAGTTTATTTTTGCTGCCTTTTTGTGTAATCCTAACCACTTGAAAAGCTTTAGTTGCATAGTGATTGCTTTTTATGTTGTGTAAAACATTTTATAATAACTTAGCTTATTTCTCATTTGTTCCTGATTTCTCTGTCTGATTCTGATGTTAAAAAGTGCTTCAGACGGAACTATTTAATTATTTTGACAAATAATTTCTCTTAGAACTCTTTCGTCTCATTGGTCTGCCTGGGTCACTGAGGGTTCCTCTGGGTCAGGCTGAGTGACAGGCTATTTGAGGAGAAGTTGGGAATAAAACAGCGGTAATAACCTGCCAACCCCAAGAATGCACGTACCTGGGTTTTATTCTTTGGCCGTTCCGCTCGCTGAACTGCTTCCACCTTGTTGGGCTGTGGCTTGATTAACCCCTGTCCTACTTGGAAACCCAGGTAACGTGCTTCGGCTAGACCCAGGTGACACTTTTTGGGGTTGGCGGTTAGTCCAAGGCGACGGAGCTCCCTCAGCACCCTCCGCAACCGGTCCAGATGGTCCTCTCAACGCTCAGAGTGGATAATTACGTCGTTGAGGTAGGCTGCGGCGTATTCTTGGTGGGGCCAGAGCACAATGTCAACCTGAAGGGAAGGACCCGGTACTGCCAGTGGCCAGGCGGTGTGCTGAAAGCAGTTTTTACCCTGTCTTCTCCTCTTAGGGTTACCTGCCAATAACCCTTTGTTAGGTCCAGTGTCGATAAATCTGGCCCCACCGAGACGGTCTAATAACTCATCCACTCTGGGAATTGGGTATCCGTCGAAGCTGGAGATGTCATTTAGCTTGCGGAAGTCATTGCAGAAGCGGAGAGTCTTTCTTCGGTACCATAACTATCGGGCTGGACCAGGGACTCCGAGATGGTTCTATTATTCCCAACTCCTTCATCAGGGATATCTCATCCTCGATAGCCTGTTGGTGGGCCTCCGGTACCTGATAGAGCCACTGCCGAACTATTTGGCCAGGAGGAGTCAGGACGGTGTGCTGTACACAGTTTGTCCGGTCGATCGCTGAACACATCCTGGAATTGACTGACCAGGGATTCCAGCTCAATCTTCTGACCCGCTGACAGCTGCTCTCCCATCCCTACTATCGGCGGGGAGCTTTGGGTGAAGGCTACCAGGTCTTCTCGGGGTGCTACCCATTTTTTCAGGAGGTTGATGTGATAGACCTTCTTCTCACAGCGACATCCCGGCTGACGAACCTTGTAATTGATCCGCTCGACCTTCTCCACGATGATACCTGGCCCTTGCCAGGAAGCCAGAAACTTCGCTGTGGTCGTGGGGACGAGTATCAAGACTTTATCGCAAGGCTGGAACTGTCTGGGTTGTGCGGGCCGGTCATACATTCTTTGTTAGACATGCCGGGAGGCCGCTAGATGTTCTCGGACCGGAGGCATCACATGGTCTATGAGCTCTCGCATGTCCCGCACGTGCTCTATGACGGTGCGATGCGGAGCCGGTTCCTGCTCCCATGTTTCTCTGGCTACGTCCAGCAGCCCGTGGGGCTGGCACCCAAACAATAATTCAACTGGAGTAAAGCCGGTGGATGCTTGAGGTACCTCTCTCATTCCGAACAGCACGTACGGGAGCATGATGTCCCAGTCACGCCCATCCTCTGCGACTTCTCACCGCAACATCTGTTTAAGGGTCTTGTTAAACCGCTCCACCAGATCGTCTGTCTGGGGATGGTAAACAGATGTGCGAAGCTGTTTTACCCTGAGTAGCAGGCAGAGGTCGTTCATCAGCTGAGACATGAAGGGGGTTCCCTGGTCAGTCAATATCTCAGAGGGGATTCCCACCCTGCTTATGAACTTGAAGAGCTCCTTCACGATGGATTTTGCGTTGGCCACTCGGAGGGGAATCGCCTCGGGGTATCTGGTGGCATAATCGACGATGACCATGATGTGTTGATGACCACAGGCAGACTTCGGCATCGGGCACACCAGGTCCATCCCAATACGCTCGAAGGGCACCTCGATGATGGGAAGGGGTATTAGTGGGCTGGGGGGAGGTTTCTTTGGTGACGTTCTCTGACAAGTGGCGCACTCCCGACAGAACCTTTTTTACCTCTGCCTCCATGCCAGGCCAGTGAAAGCAGTCGCGGATTTGTTGGATCCCGTCCCCTCTGTCGCGGTCCTGCTGGCTGCATCGTGGCGGATAGGAGCTGTTGGAATCCAGAATAATCCTTCCCCAACAGAATTGGAACTGGTAAGTCACGTACAATTCCTACTACCATCGGCCAGGCACCTGGACCAGCCGCCACTGTTACTCGGCATGTGGGTACATGGCGTGTCTCCCCATGTACACAGGTGATTGGCATTGTTGCTTTAAAGTCTGGTTGGGGAGGGATGATGTGTGGTTGAACCAGTGTGATGGATGATCCTGAGTCCAATACAGCCATCAGCTCTTTTCCCCCGATCTCACCATGCGCTGTGGGGCTCCGTTTGGCACTGTATGGTGCACGATGCAGCCAGCCATCCATGTGCGGGCCCCTGGAGACTGTGGTTCGGTTGGCATGGGCTCGTCGATGAGGGAGGGGGCCGTCGGCCTGCTCATTGCAGGTGAGGTGCACTCCAGCGAGCATCGATCCCGGGGTACCCTTCGGGGGTTTGCAGCCGCTCGCTCTCCCGCATCCCGTGCAAACGAAGCATCTGCCAGCTCAATGGCTTCTCCTAGGCTAGCCAGACTGGTAGGTTTTCTCATACTCACGGGGTGGCAGAGCTTTCTGGGGAGGGCTCTGAGCAGGCGCTCGATCACCACTCGTTCAGCGACCTGTGAGGCGGTGATGTTCCCCGATAGCAACCAGAGCTGTGTGGCTTGCACTCGGGCGGAAACCTGTTCATCATACGACCATTGCCAGAACTGCTGGGCTGCGCTGATGGGAGAAAGCCCAATCCTCACTAGTATCTCTCTTTTTAACATCTCATAATCTTCATTTTGCGGGGATTTTAGTGAATAATTAGCATGTTGCGCTTCACCAGTTAGAAATGGAGCCAGGATTCTCGCCCATTCACTTTTTTCCCACAGCTCTCTGGTTGCTATCACCTCAAATGTGTGTAGATATGCTTCGATGTCATCCAGGTCACTGAGCTTCGTCAGATGATGGTTAGCAGTACTCCTGGCATCCGGAAGAGGCACACTGTAATGCAGACTCAGACAACGAGGGATCCATTTGCAGCACATTTATTAGACACAGTCTAATTACAAACACACAATAAGTAGATGACTGAACTCACAAGAGTAATAGGGCTTCCAGGCAGATACAAGGGCAAGGCAATATCGTAGTTGTAAGGCAGGCAAGGATCAAGGGCAGGCGGCAGGCAATACAGAGTCAAGACAGTCCGGATTGGCAACAGTGAATACAACGAGGAGTAATGGAACGCTCAGAAATGTCAGCAGGGCAGAACAAGACTTCGCAACGGAGTGAGGGTGAATGCTGCTTATATGTGTGTGTGTGTGATGAGTCTCAGGTGCAGCATAATCAGTGAGCCGGGGAGGATTGTGGGATAAGTAGTGTTTAATAGTCCGGTGAGAGTGACCTCTGCTGGCCAGTGAGGGGAATGACTAGGACCGAGTCGGTGACACACGATGGCTCAATAGGCTTTCGACCACCTGCTCAGTTCTTTCCAGTCTGGCTGTGATCTTGCCCGAGAGCTGTTGTTGCCGGGTCGCCACTTCTGTGAGTTGCTGCAATAACTCCTCCATTCTGTCGTTTGCTGGGAAAGCGAGCGAGATGACAAGCTGCAACACAAACAACAAGTGTAAGCGGTTGATGGAATCCTTAATTTCACTCCTAATAAGCGCACATTCTCCACCTTTGTAGCAGGGTGGAGTGACAAAGCAAACACAAGTTGTGGTAAAAACACCCCCGAAGGGCTTTTTATTTACAGTGCTGTGTAATGAAGCTGAGATGTGTAGGTGTCTTCGGTGTGCTTCCCTCGGTTCTCAGTGTGCTCATGCTTCAGGTGAGTCCGGTGAGTTATAGATTAATTTTATTTAAAAACATTTTATTAATCCTATTTTTTTATTCAACTATAGGGGTGTGGCAGGTTAGGGGTCTACAAGACATTGTGCCCAGGGGCCTCAGAATTTTTAATCCAGACCTCTCTTTCGTAGACTTTCATTGGGATTCTCAATCTATATGAAAACCAAAGATCATAATTGTATATATTTATAATAATATTATAAAAAATGTATCAATTTAAGTTAATAGATGCACATTTCAGAGGGGCTGCGTTTTATGGCAGGGGTAACAGCCTGCACAGCGGAATGAACTACCAACTGTTCTGGCATATGTTTTACGCAGTGGATGCCCTTCCAGCCGCAACCCAGTACTAGAAAACACACACTGATGCACTACAACCAATTTAGTTCACCAATTCCCCTATAGCGCATGTGTCACTCAAACCAGTGACCTTCTTGCTGTGAGGCGACAATGCCAACCACTGAGCTACCATGCTGTCCTGAAATTAATATATTTACCCAAAAGATTTCTTAAATGATCTTTGCACATCACTTCAGTTGTATCTTTACAGTGTTTTCCAGTTATATTTAGAATATATATATTTTTTCATTTATTTATTTATAACAAAATAATTGTATAATAGTAATAATACTCAAATTTGTAATAAATATTTAAAAAGCATTTATTAAGAAAATATATCATTTTAGGTATTTATAAATATACAGGGGGTGGCTCAGTTGAGGGGGCGTGGCTTGTGGATATGGGCGGGGTTTAAATTCTCACTCCAAACTAAAGCCAAAAGTTGGCAGCCCTGATAAAACCAAGCTAAACTCTACTAGACAGTGGCCCTATAGGACTGAAGCTGCTCATCCCAGGTCTAGGACAGCTGAAAATCCCAAGATGGAATTCCAAAGGGGCCACAGATGCTTGCATCACCTTTTGCATAAATGTAGAGCCCAATCAATGTTTCCCCAGGGCTATTTGGTCAGACTTTCTCTGTGTGGCAGTAGCTGCAACACAAACAGTCAGCACTGGAACTACAGGACAGATGACTGGATTGACTGCATGGGCTTGACACCATGATTCAAAATTCTCCACTTAACTGTGTGATATCCCAAGGTGATTCTCCTGGTTATACTCTACAATATAAGAGCGAAATGCAATATACACTCAACGGCCACTTTATTAGGTACACCTGTCCAACTGCTCGTTAACGCAAAATTCTAATCAGTCAATCACATGGCAGCAACTCAATGCATTTGTGGGATGTAGACATGGTCTAAATGACCTGCTGCAGTTCAAACCAAGCATCAGAATGAGGAAGAAAGGTAATGTAAGTGACTTTGAACACACACTTCGGGCCCATTAGTATTAATTGAGCGTCGTGTCAATGCCATAGCCTACCTGAGTATTGTTGCTGATCATGTCCATCCCTTTATGACCACAATCTTGTAATGGTTACTTCCAGCAGGATAAGGCACCATGTCATAAAGGCACCAGGCCATCTACCTCATGAACAGTTAAATATTCTCCTACTGTGCAATAAACGTGCAATACTTTCTCATACGCACTTGTACACAGCACCTTATAACCTGTATATTTACAGCATATCTGTACATACAACTCAACATCCAGATCTTTTTGACTAACTGCATCTCTGTTTAATGTTTAATGCCTTTTCTTGTATTTAATTTTGTGTTGTCACTCGTCACTTTATGTACACTGGAAGCTTCGGTTGCCAAAACAAATTCCTTGTGTGTGAAGCACACTTGGCAATAAAACTGATTCTGATTCTGATAAAGCGCAAATCATCTCAGACTGGTCTGAGATCATCTCTTGAACATGACAATGTGTTCACTGTACACAAATGGCCTCCACATCACCAAATATCAATCCAATAGAGCACCTTTGGGATGTGGTGGAATGAGAGATTCGCATCATGGATGTTAAGTTGACAGATCTGCAGCAACTGCGTGATGCTGTCATGTCAGTATGGACCAAAATCTCTGAGGGATATTTCCACTACCTTTTTGAATCTATGCCCACAAATGATTAAGGCAGTTCTAAAGGCAAAAGGGGGTGCAACCTAGTACTAGTAAGGTGTACCTAATAAAGTGGCCAGTGAATGTAGGAAGCAATGTGGTGTAGTTTGGAAAACATACCTGTGCCGTGGTGTTGAGACTGTCCATAGGAGATGTGCGCATTTGCACTGTAAAGTAGGCTATAGACTTATGCATCCCAATGGGTAAACAGGGTTCACAGGAATCAGAATGAGGGTGTGGCCTGTGACTGGCTAGAAGACTCCCAGAGTCCAGACAGCGATATTAAATATTTAGGATCTGTTCTCTGATATAGACAAAAAAAAAAAAAAAAGTCATTTATAGGAAGAACATAAGGAAAAAGATTAAAGGTGAGTGGAAATAATGAAAAAGAATGAAATTGCAGTTTAAAGGTGCCCTATAAAGAAATCCTGGGTATACCTAGGCTGTCACACTGGTAAACAAGGAACACAGAGATGGTTATCTTTTCACAAGGTTTATTCAAAGGTAATCAAATGGTATCACACAGGTCGTATAAAAGGCAGTTGTTATGTGCTGGCGATCACGCTCACAGCACTGCGGGAATGGAGCTGGATGTTATTAGCTTGCCTTTGCTGCTCGCTGTATACACAGCAGGGGATCGCGGTCAACATGGTGAGAGATAAGCATAGGTTAACATCCAAAACCTCCGCTGGTGGTGAACAGGCTTAAAGTGCATGAGGGTAAATACAGATCTTCAGATAATGTCAGATAGTAAAGACACTTCCCTTTATCAGTGCGACGGGTACGAAGACTCAGAAGGAACATCCATGGAAGAAGAGAAGACGAGGGAGCTTGGGAGAAGACAACCATTCAACTTCAATACTGGCCATTGAATGAACGGAGGAGGTAAGATTATATAGTGTCCAGGGTAATGATGAACAGGTGCGGATGGTTAGTACTCAGGGGAAGGTTCTTGTGATTGGTTAGGACTGGTTTGAGGTGGTGAAACAGGATTGGGTGAGCAGGAACGAGCCGGGGATGTGACATAGGCATAGTTGTATAATAATAGATCAGTATATGGAAATGGTCATACCATGAACCTCAGACACCATTGTATCCTCGCTCTCATGTAAATTCCACGATTGTAAAATCCTGGTGTGTCAAAGGGCCAATCAGAACACAAAACAGACTGTTGCAACTCACGGGGCATGCCCTCATCATTTGCATATAATTTAGGTTGTTCATCTGGATAACACAAAAGGAGATTACTAGCCAAAACACAGACTAATGTGTTGCTCTGGGATCATTAATATGTACACTTCAGGCTGTGTTTGATAAGCCACAACATTTCTCAATGAGACAACAATGACCATTTCCCTTTAGTTATTGTTCAATTTATATTTAACTTACCATGTATGTGGGACTTTTTGAAAGTGGGAGATGCAGATTGTTTACTATGTGCTACTGAGCAATGACTGCCTGACCTGTCGATCTGTTCAAACACATCAGGAGACAAAATGCAGGATTTACAAATTTATTCAGTGCCACCCTGAAAAGGCATAAGGTATATGTAATTGGATCTTTTGTTAATTGATCGTGTTTATTGTGAAATTTCATGTGTGTTTTTCAACAAACACATGTACTGTAGACTGCTGAATCATGTAGCAGCTCAACTGTTATATTTCTGGAGGGAAAGAAATACACTTTATTAAACGTCATGCGTTTATGCAGAGGTTAGTATTAATTCCTAACTGTTTTCTTTGACATTAAAGCTTAAAAATTCAACACAATGCAAATAATTCAGTATGTTTAGGTTTAATTATAATTTAGCCTTTATCCACAATAGATCTCATGAGAAAAATAGGTTAAAGTTACATTAAATTAAAAAGATTTAACTAGGCATCTATAACCCCAAATTAGAAAAGGTTGGCACAGTATAGAAAACACAAATAAAAAAAGAAAGTAGTGATTTCTAAATTTACTTTGACTTGTTTCATTGCAGACAATACAACAAACATTATTTAATGTGTTCCTCGTTATTTTTATTGTTTTCTTTTCTTTTTTTCTAACTTCACTTGTATTCCAATGTTGGTTCTTGCAACACAATTTAAAAAGGTTGGAACAGTAAAGCATTTATCACTTTATAATGTTGCCATTCCTTTTCACAACACTTAAAAAGCCTCTATTACACATTAAAAAGGGTTGTATTTTGGTTTTATGGGTCTCCAACAACATACTGATATGTATGCAAGGTCAAAAAACACGTTCATGGTCATATAATATGCATTTATTTTTACTTAATTTTCCCAGCGACTCCCATATGAATCGTTCAGCGATTCATTTGTTTCCAAACCCCTGCTTAGCGCGAAGCTAATCTGCGCTGATTGGACCGATGACAGCCTGTTGCCATTGGTCGACAGCGTTCAGCGCGAGACAGTAAAATGCCCAGCGTGGTTTATCAAGCCCGCGGGTCGCCAACATTGGTATAGGATCCGATCGCAGCTGACGCTCGAAACACGCTTCAAAGTAAACTTACTAACATCACAGTAAACAGTACCCGGATCTCAACAGTGTTATTCAGACACTTCAGCGCCGAAAGTAGTGCAGTTAAACACTAGCATATGTATAAAACACATTTAGTTTTAATCCACACAACAGCAAAAGCTGAACTATTCTGAACCTTGACCGCTGCACGTGTGCAGGATCAGCTAACGGTGGCCATAGCAACGACAAATGGCAGTGGAACGAGCTCACGAAAGCATTTAAATCTGTAAACAAAGCAGCACGCGTCGAGTTTACAAAGTTCCATTAGACATGATATGAGAATATAAAGAGTTAACCTGATACAGTACACGCAGTTACTAGTAACAAAACATGTAGATCATTTCTATTTGCAGTCTTTGCTGTGGCACCTCGTCCGTGAACAGTTATATGTTCTAAGGGCTTACCTGTACTCTGCTTTCTAAACGATCACATCCCCAGCCGGGAGGTTGTAGCATCCTCTGTCCTCTGACAAGCTATCTCTGCGGGCTCCCGCTCTCCATTCGCAAGCCTTTTCAGTGCTGCTCACCAGCCCGAAGCCCAGCGTTCAGCAGCCTGCCGGTGTACCTAATAATTTGTCCTTATTTTGCCTGCACCCCTGGTGTCTTGTCTGTCCATTACAAGATGGAGGCAGAAACTAATGCATGAGCTGTGTTGTGATAGATCGCCCATTGTAAGCGTGCAGATTTCTGAACGACTCCTTTCCCCTCACTCTTCCAATAATATCAAGGTAAACACAGCGTCTTCATGAGCTTCTTGCTGCTGTGTTAGTGGGCGGGGCCGCAGGTTTAAATTTTGCCGGGTCTGCGCGTGCAACATTATGTTTCGTAACGACGTCACGCCGAAACGGCTGAAGATTCGTTATCAAGACGATTCATTTTAACCACCATGAGTCAATTCTTTTATAGATGAATCAATAGTTTTAAAAACTGTCCACTTTCAGATTTAAGCTTTAGATGGATATTTCACTTCACTAAGAGCTGTGTTACACACTACATGGAAGGTCATTTTCAAAAACCCATAGTAGAGGCTCTTTAAAAGAAATTTAGAGACTGAAGACGCCAAGTCATAAACTTTCAGGTATATTTTGTCCCATTCTTCCTGCAAACAAGTCTTAAGGTGAGCAACAGTATGGTGTCTTTGTTGTTGCATTTTTTGATTCAAAATGCACCACACATTCTCTATTGGAGACAGGTAGGGACTGCAGGCAGGCCAATCAAGTACCTGTAACTTTTTTCTTTGCAGCCAGGACTTTGTAATGTGTGCAGAATGTGGTTTGCATTGTCTTGTTGAAATATGCATGGGTGTCTCTGAAAAATAAGGCAGAATATTGTGTTTCAAAATCTCTATGTACTTTTCTGCATTAATGGTGTCATTATAGAAGTGTAAGTTATGACTAACACAACCCTATACCATAACAGACCCTGGATTTTGGATTTGTTGCTGGTAACAGTCTGGATGATCTTTTTTTTTCTTTGGTCTTGAGCACATGGCATTCATTTCACCCCAAAATACCTGAAATACTAATTCATCTGACCACAGTACGTTTCCACTGGGTGACGTCCATCCCAGCTTCCTTGGAGCCCAACTCAATGATTCTTCTGGACACTGTTAACATAGGGCTTCATTTTGGCACAGTACAGTTTTAACCGGCATTTGTGTATGTAACTACGTATTGTGGTACTTGACAAAGGTTTGCCAAAGTAGTCCTGAGCCCATGTTGATGCCCACGTTGATGATGTTGCTTATAGATGAATGACATCTGAGGAAGGAAGTTTAGCTTAGGCTTGTGCTTTTGTTCTTTACACACTGAAATTCCTCTAGATTCCTTGAATTTTTGAATTGTTACGCACTGTAGATGGTGAAATATCCAAATATCTTCCTAGCTTTCTTTGATGAACATTCTTTTTACACATTTCAATAATTTTCTCACAATTTTCTAGTTAAAGAACTAGACTTTTCTTGGATGCTGCTTTTGTACCGAATCATAATTACAATCACCTGTTGACATCACATCATTATTTAACCAATTTACCTAATTACTAGCAATAAATTGCTCCTGTCTTGTCAACTTAAAAAAAATGTGTTGTCAATAAGGACCTTCTGATTCTGATACATAAGTAATAAATATGCATTAAAAAAAATTTCTTGATATTTTGGACTTACCTAAGCCATATACCTACTATGTAGACATCAGAGAACAATTTAACTTATTGAATCAAGATGGTGCATGACATAATTTTTTTTCAATATGTGGTGCCTTTAAATTTAATAGTTGTAAAGGGACATGTACAAGAAATAACTTGAGGGTAAGTTCACCCAAAAATGAAAATTCTCATGCTTTAGATGTACCATGTCCAGCTTAACAAAAAGGGAAGATATCTGGAAACATCATGTCAGTACCAAAGAAAGTTGTGTAAATTGCTAAAATTTTCATGACTTATGAGACCTCTTTAATCAGAAGTGCTAAGCCCTTCCAAATGAAATGCAGTGTGTGACAACAAACAACTTTACTGCGCAAAGGATCATGGTGACCTGAAGTGTTCGTCAGTTGTAGCCTTCAACTTCTATAACTCCAAAAGGCCCTTCGAAGTGCATAGTTTTAAGCACTTCAATCCAAAGTGCCCTTCGGAGGGCAATATATCTTATTTGGAATGCACCAATATCCTTGAAAGAGACTTTGAAAAGGCACAGTGGTAGGCCTTTATGCTATATATAAATATATTGTTGTATATGTTGTACACTATATTATAGAAATACATACAATATTTTATATAGTATTATACTGTACATACATTTGTCAAAATTATATTCTTATTACTTTTTATTTAAATTTTTTATTTTCTTTGCCCTGTCATTCTGTTTCTGTCACGAAAAATAAAATCCTCGTATGTCATACTTGGCAGTAAAGCTCTTTCTGAATTTGGTTGCAGATTTGCTTAGGTATAGTGGAAAGGGTGAAGCTATTGGGTACAACAGTTGGATTATTTTGGATTGTGTAAGCAAAATTCTTATACAGAGATGATAATGAATAGTGCATAAGTATGCCATTTGGGACACACTTATTGTTTTTGAATGATTTCAATTTGAGTGCAGACTTCAAAGGTATTTGAACACCTTTTGCACATGAGCAGGGCATTCAGAAACAGCAACCAGCAAAGTGCCTTTTTGTGCTAATTCTGTTCAAGGAAAAGTCTAAATAATTTGTTTATT
Source organism: Danio tinwini (assembly GCA_903798205.1). Lineage (NCBI taxonomy): Eukaryota > Metazoa > Chordata > Actinopteri > Cypriniformes > Danionidae > Danio > Danio tinwini. The sequence continues at coordinate 583,773 of CAIGQZ010032813.1, forward strand.
AAAAAAGCTGTATTAAACTGTTGTATAATTGACACAATCATCACTTTGTTTGAATACCAGCACAAATGACCTATGTCTATGAGCTTTGGTAGTGGTACATCTTCTTTTACAGGACCTGGTAAAACAGCCATGTAGAGGGCTAAGACTGCAGCATGAAAACGTTGTGTGTTAGTTAGAAAAAGTCTTTCAAAGTAAAATATTTTAGGACCAGCAGGTGTCACAGCTTTTTGTTAGTATTTGAGAAAAAAAAGCTAGGTAGACACTTGTTTAGTTGCTTGAGGGTCCCATGACGGAGGTCATTAGAATTATTATTAAATAGCTTTTTGAGATTTATTGTGTAAAAATATTTAGTATTAAGCATGTAGGAAGTGCTTGTTTGGTGTAGTGTATCCATTCACTTAGTGTAGCCTACTTTACACAGCGTTAATACTGTGTGTGTGTGTGTGTGTGTGTGTGTGTGTGTGCCTTGTTTGTTTATCCCTTCCAGATGGCTTCTTTAGTCACCCTTTTGTTGTGTTCCTTTTCTTTTGCAGGAGACGAAAGTTTTATAGCTTCTCGTAATGGGTCTGGACTTTATTCTACACCTGACAAAATGGCAACCAGCTTTGAGAGAAAGATGTATCCTGCCAGAAATGAAAGTCGGTCAGTTTCTTTTTATTATTATTATTCTCAGAAATCTCAGACAGGTTTAACCAGACAGGTTACTTTTAATATTTTAACTTGCTTTGCAGAAATGTAGGCTGTTCATTAATTCTCCTTCTATAAACAACACAGTAGACACTTTAATGAATAGCAGCCATTTCCTGGCAACATACAAAGTTTAGCTGTGCTGAGTCATATATGCTTCACCAAGATTTTCTCTCAGAAATATGCAATGTAACTGGTTAAAAAAATGTTTTTAATAGTAAAAAAAACCTCTTAATTTACTTTAAATTATTAATTTTAAGCAAGACACAGGGTAAGCCCTTTAAGCAGATTATGTTAATGAGCAATACATCTTTCTTTGAAGTACTGAGTGCAAAAAGTAATGAAAAGTTCCACTAAGTGGAATCAGTTTCTTTTTCTTTTTCTTCTTCTTCTTATCTTCTTCTTCTTCTTCTTCTTCTTCTTCTTCTTCTTCTACTTCTTCTTCTTCTTCTTCTTCTTTTTGTTTTGAAGTTTTATAAATATTATACATTTTAATCTATAGCTTCTTTTTTGTTTTGTAATGTCCCCGAATAATTAGAAATGTACTATATGGAATTGATATGGTACATTTATTTTTCTTTTCTTTTTTGTGTGTTTAGACAACTTTTTGTGTGTGAATGATCAATCCAAATCAACATTTTATGTGAATTATAGAAAATATTAAGAGAACTTTAAAATTCTTAGCTTTCTCAGCAAATTTGCAGCACATTTAAAGAAAAATGTAAAAAATAATTGTGAAAAGAATATCCAGAATGCAATAGAGCATGAGGAATGGAAAAGTATTTTGTCTGGTAAATACGTAAGAGAAGCTATTGAGGACAATTTACACTGTATAAAATTATACACCGGTTTTACTTCACACCTGTTTGACTTAATAGAATGGTTTTAGCAAATAACAATAATAATTTGTTGAAAATGTCAAAAAGAAAAAAGGCACATTTATTTATTGTATTTGGGACTGATCACAAGTTCAGCCTTTTTGGCACCAAACCCTAAATATTTTGAGTAAATGGTTTGGAACATTAATACCACTGTCACCAAGGTTATGCTTATGGGAGATAGGGAACAGATGCCAAATATTACAAAAGGAGAGTTCACAGTGATCATGGTGGGGATTTCAGTGACAGCTAGAGTCATCTTAAAACACTGGAAAACTCCCAAAATTCCAGAGTTAAAAGAATGGACCAATATAATGACTAAGACAGCTTTGTATGAACATTTACTTAACAAATATCTAATAATAAGGACAAAGCAGGAGTCCCTATATCCCAGTATGGGAAGACTTTTGATCTTATGTGAAGATGTCTTGTAACACAATTGAAAATTACTCGCCAGGTTTTCTTTATAATATTGTACTTTTGTCCATAGTAACCACTGTATACACCTTAGCTTTACATTTGGTAGGCCTGCCAGTGATCATTTGTAATATGTGTTTGTATTATTTTGTCACGTACGGGAAGAAAACAATAAAAACAACTTGAATTTAAAAAAAAATTACCAGACATTTATTAAATAAATTAATGTTTTAGTAAGATGGCTTCCCTTTCAAAATTCTCTGTGATCTTTCCTCTCCATCATCCTTTCTTGTTAACATGTTCCACTAAACAATGGCTGACTGTGGCAGCGGTTCGTAAATAGTGTGGGTGGACAGCCGTTCTCTTTCAAAATCGCTCTATATGAATGATCACTTTCCAGCTTCCATCTTTATCCTGATCTGAGATCAGCCCATGCTTTTAAAGTGTAAACTTTTAACTTGGTCACACAGGCTGCACAAGTGCTATCAAATCAGCTATAAAGCACAACAGCCATTAAAATGGGGAATTTTCACGGCTGAACCACTTTCTATTCTAATCCTGCTTGCTAAACGCTTCATTTTGCGGCTCTTGTTCATATTCAGAAACCCAAATGAGGGAAAGTCTATTCACTGGATCAAAGGCTTGAGTGCTTTCCTCTAAGGATGGAATAAAAAGTCCTGTGAGTGTGTCTGCTGGACAGCTCAGTGTTAGTCAGCTGTGTTGTCAGCTTTAAGAGTGAATAACACCAGTCTCTTTTGTTTAATGAACACATTCAGCATTATAAAGACTCTTTGTGGGGGTTTTCTTGCAAATAGACAGCATCAAAAATCAAGAAGACATAAACCTAACATCCCATTTAGAAGGTCATTATTAATTGTCAATCTTAATTCTCAGTGGACACCGCAGTGCTTCTGATCACCTGCATATTTTAAACTTTAGCATTCCTTTATCACACTTTATAACTTGAATGTGTCCACGAATTTATATATTGCCCTCTATTGCCCATAAGCTTATTCTGCTTATGTATCCCTATATACATTTCTGGACATGCAAAATATGTCCCAAGAGCTTCGTTATTTAGCAGTTTTTGTTTTCGCGAATCCACCAGAGGCTGCTGTGTACACTTTTTCAGATCTTAAATTTCTCTCATGAGTGCCATTCGCGCCTGGTGTTCTCACATAAATCTACCAGAGGCTGATGTTGACTGACTGATTTGATGACTGACCAACCGACCATCCCCCCACCCTCCCTCTTCCCTAAACCCAACCAATAGTGTTTTAAAAAGCACAGATTGACCCACCCACTCCCTTTTCTTAACCCAACCTCTGTGTTTTAAAAAACAATATAGAAAAAGAAAAGCGGTGGCGCAGTAGGTAGCGCTGTCGCCTCACTGCAAGAAGGCTGCTGGTTTGAGCCTCGGCAGGGTCAGTTGGCATTTCTCTGTGGAGTTTGCGGGTGCTCCGGTTTCCCCCACAAGTCCAAAGACATGTGCTATAGGTGAATTGGGTAAGCTAAATTGTCCGTAGTGTATATGTGTGAATGAGAGTGTATGGGTGTTTCTCAGTGATGAGTTGCAGCTGGAAGGGCATCCGCTACGTAAAACATATTCTGGATAAGTTGGTGGTTCATTCCACTGTGGCGAATAGAAAATGAATGAATGAATGAAAAAAGAAAAGCACTTGTCTGATTTTTACCATGTCTTCAGATTTTACCACATTCTCATCCTGTTATTTACTTGTTTATTTTATTTTAGCTGTTGTATTTGTCTTACCTGCTTTCTGGAACCATTCTTCACCGGACTGTAACCCTGTTGTCTTGCTCAACTCCGCTCTGCTTCTCAAGTACGCAGATGTAAGTGTCGAGCTACCAGACAAACTGGTAACAGTGGAAAAGCAGTCTATATGGAGGTAAGTGGCCAGCTGGTAAGTAAGAAAAGGAATGGCGTCATACCACCCCATAGAGTTTATTTTAAAGATGAAATGCAGCCATACCTAGCTCTGGCTACATAGTTCGCAATATCCAGAAATGTGTATAGGGCTACATTTTAGAATGAGCCTATGTTGCAACAATCTATGGTACAGATTTTTTTATTTGTTATTTAAAAAGCACATTGGTAATATGTGCCTATGCTGTTCCAAAACGTGCATATACACAATGCTTAATACACACAGAGGGATGAGCGGCAGTACACAAATATATTTAAAAGATTTAAATGTAAAAAATATTCTGTATATTATTGTCTACATAAATATAAAAAAAAGCTACCTCCTCCCATTCCTTCTTCACCTGGACTTTGATGAAATCTGGCTCATGACAATTTACATTTGTTTAGTTTTATTGTTAGTAGTGTTTACTATGTTCATATTAATATTGTTTTCACAATTTTTTTTGTTTAGATTTGTCCACCTTTCAGGTTTTACAGATACATGCATAACCATATAGGGACATAGGATTAGGAAGTGTGTTTTATCCACACTTCGTTGTTTATTTATTCATCTTCTGGAAATTAGAACTGAACTTAGGAATAGTTTTAAAACAAATCTTTGCACAACAAACAAAATTACAAAATTAAATATGCAGTGGATGTCATGAGTATAGTGCGTCTAACAGCGTTTCATAGATTTATGGTTGAACGTAAGAGGTCAAGAGGTCTTTAACTGCTTTCTCACTAGTTAAGTGTTCTGATGTTTTGCTTACAACATTTTTCTAACCTCAGATGGCAGTATTTTATTCTTGAAGTATAAATCAATATCCAGAAGCATTTTACATTAAGTTTAGGTCAGAATTCATTAATGCATTCGCTACAGCGGAATGAACCGCCAAATTGTCCAGCATATGTTTTAAGCAGTGGATGCCCTTTCAGCTGCAACCCATTACTGGGAAACATCCATATACACTCATTCACACACATACACTGCAGACAAGTTAGCCTACCCAATTCACCCATAGCGCATGTCTTTGGACTTGTGGGGGAAACCCAAGCACTCAGAGGAAACCCACGCGAACACAGGGAGAAAATGCAAACTCCACACAGAAATGCTAAATGACCCAGCTGAGGCTCGAACCAGCGACCTTCTTACTGTGAGGTGATCGTGCTACCCACTGCGCCACCGTGACGCCCTAGGCCAGAATTGTAATGATATTTTAATAAAAATGAAGTGTTGAGAAGTGACTGTAAAAAAATATTTATAAAAATGTATTTCTTAACCCAAGGAACCTAACTAAAGGAACCTATTTTTTTTCTCTGCCACTAATGCACATATAGCCCAATGGTTATGCCCAAAAAACACCCATAACACATTAAGAGAATAAGGACAACGCTTTTAGACCAGGGGTTTACAAACTTTTAGGACACACGCCCCTCCCCTAGTATGTCTAAATTCACTCGCGCCCCCCAGGCACCCCTCCCTCGAGCCAAAATTGTAATGCATGTGCAAACATCATTTACATATTACTTGCTGCATTTAAAGTGCGTAGCATCAATTACATTGAAACATAAATATACAGCTTACCTGTTTCAGTGTGATGGCTGAGCCTGTTTCTGTGATCATCTTCCACTGTCAATAAGCGTGAGCTATATCCTACTTGCTTTTGATGTACGTACATACAGAAAATGCTGCTTTGCAAGCCCTGACGGTGTGGTTGAGTCGAACATTGAGTATGTTTCAATGGGCAACAATACTTTAATACGATTAAGACAATACTCTGATTAAGAGTCTACCATGTAAACAGCGATTTTTGATTACCTTAATCCGACTAAAGTCATAACTGAACTAAAAAGAAATGCAATTAAGACATGTGGAGTAGCATATATTAGTGTCATTATTGAAATAAATCTAAATATTACCGCCATGTAGGACTTTTCGCCGCATTTTGTGACAAGATCCACACACATGGCTGTTAGTACATGACCGCACACACACACACACACACACACACATCACCAAATGCTGAAGTTTTTATTTCCACTTCACGTAACACCTTAATTATATTATTGTCTTATTCAAATTAAGGCAAATAACTATTACTGATGCCCATGTAAGCGTAGTCAGTAGTGTCTTTAAAGTAAGTGAAAGATCCAGAAGGGCATTCTGCTGCTGATTTGATTCAGGGCACTTTTTGTCAGACGCTCACATGTTTTACTTTCATTCATTCACTGTCATTTATTTTAAAAAGCACCCGGTCCATTTTATTTCTATATATTTTACTGGAACAATCTACAGGTGCCTGATAACTAGCTGTGGAGCTAACGTTAATCAGATTCACTCTAGTGAATGCATAAAAATCCTCATTATAATTTACTCGAGTGCACGCCTCAAATTCTCGCGCCCCTTAATAGGTGCTGGTGCCCCCCTGGTGGGGCGCGTCCCACAGTTTGAAAACCCCTGTTTTAGACCATGCAGTGGACGACGATGTTTTTCACATTCTTAAAAAATCAAAAGTGGATTCTGACCTTGGTGCTTCTGCACCATGTGCCTTAGACTTTACGCTTAGATTGTTAAAATTGAGCCCCTGACATGCCTCTTTCAGTTTAATTTCACCTGGTATTTTTGTCAGTGAGATCATAAGTACTCATGTTCCTGTTTACACCTAATGCTACAGCAGTAAGTCTCTCACTAAGCAGTAACAAAAACATATGCTAATACCAGGTGTAAACAGGGCATTATTGTGCTGTTGACCATAGAAAGAAGTTCACATCATAGTCAGCTGGTTTATATCTGCGCATATATATATATATATATATATATATATATATATATTTACGCTTTCAGTTAAGAAGGTTACAATCAAATAAAGTGTTATTTATTTGATTACATTTGATTTAACTGTGATTGTACTGGGTTAACATATTATTAAAGTGTCTTTTGGTGTTACATTACATACTTAAATTACATTATCTACATTAACATGGTGACTTTGTGGCTCAGTGGTTAGCACTGTCGCCATACTGCAAGAATGGTTTGAGTCCCGGCTGGGCCAGTTAGTATTTCTATGTGGAGATTGCATGTTCTCCTTGTGTTGGCATGGGTTTCCTTGGGGCGCTCCGGTTTCCACCACAGTCCAAAGACATGCGCTACAGGAGAATTGAATTAACTAAATTGGCCATACTAGACATGGGTCGGTATAAGATTCTGACGGTATGATAACCTTGGATAAAAATATCATGGTTTCACGGTATTTCGATTACTGCTCTTAAATAAGTTATTTTTAAATGTCAGGGTAAAAAAACTAAAACTTTTTCCCTATTGAACAAAATATATTTAACTTTGTGAAAGATTTAAAATATTTTGGAGCAGTACACATGTCAGGCTGAATAATTCAAATGAATCACTTACTTGCTAGACTGCTGTCTTCATTAGTTTCAAAAACACAGATTTCTTTACAATTTAAAATGGTCTCTTTGGAGATCTTTTCTGTAGGAGCTACTGTTGCCCTAAAAATAATGTAAATAAAAAATCTTACACATACCTTAGAAACGGTAGTACAGAAAATATTGGCGGTTTTAATACCTTAACTTTTCCAAACAGCAGTATTCCTTGAAAACAGTTACCGTCCTATGCCTAGGTTGTACGTGTGTGAATGTGAGTGTGTATGGATGTTTCCCAGTACTAGTTTGCAGCTGGAATGACATCCTCTGTCCAAAACATACACTGTAAAAAATGCAGGGTTCCACACAATTCATTCATGTTGTCCCAACACAAATCGATTAAGTTAACTTACCACTTTTAACAAATTTATGTGGATTAAACATAAAAAATTTAAGTTGTCCCAATGAAATCTCAAGAATTGTGTTGTTTCAGCTCATTTTAAATAAGTAGTTTGAACGAGTAAAAAAAAAAATTTTTTGAGTGTATGCTTGATAAGTTGGCGGTTCATTCCGCTGTGGCGACCCCTGATAAATAAAGTAACTAGCTGAAGGAAAATGAATAAATAAATGTACTGGGTTATACATTTTGGGTACTGGGTATTTTGAAAGAACATGTTGTGATGAAAAATGATAATGTGAAGACTGGAATAATAACCGCCAAACTCATAATAAAATTACACTTTAGAATCCAATAACATGGAATTAGGCTTTTAATTGTAATAAGATAAATTAAAAACTTTAAGTTAAAATTTTTGGTCCAACAGATGTATATGGTATTTCTTTCACAAATAACATATACTTCTGTCAATATTTGCATATTTTTTTAATTACAAAACCATGTAAATGAATAAATCATACTTGTCTTTTCATTCAGCTTTTTGAGTGTGTCCTGAGAAAATCAATCCAAATTAAATAATAGAGTTTGTCACGGTTCGAGGCTTTGATGAGGTCATAAAATGCTAAGAATGCCGGTCACCCAGTGACTCCAAGACTTTCTCTCTCTCTTTCTCTCACTCACTATCTTTTGTCTCCTTTTCTCCTTATGCTGTTCTCCCACTCTTTCTTTTTGTGGTACCTCAGCTTTGATGAAGTGATTTGCGGGAGTCTGTTTAACCCCAGACTGTTTTTTTAATCACTCTTTCAAAAATAAAGTACATATAGTACAACTTTTTTTGCCTATACTGCAATGAGCATAATTAAATCATGATGAATAGATAAATAAACTTTCTAGATATTCAGATATAATACTAGGCCACCGTTTGTTTCATTTTAGGGTGATCATGAAATAAAAATGAACATTTTTGGTACCTCAAACATCATTTTTGTTATCAGCAATGGTGTAAAGTAACGAATTACAAATACTCAAATTACTGTAATTGAGTTTTTCTCAGAAATTGTAATTTACTGAGTAGTTTTATAAATGTGTACTTTTACTTTTCTTTATATACATTTGTAGTTCTGTATCTGTACTTTTACTCCATTACGTTCCTTAAACCTGCAGTCACTACTTTATTTTTTTCTTGTCTATGGGGATTAGAAAAATCAGTCCTGTGATTCCTATCCAATCAAATAGTACATTAAAGTTAATTTGCATCATAATGAACTACCTCAAGACATGTGCTCTTTACATTGCAGCAAACTGGAAGCATTAAAAGTGTCAAAGAAGATGGTCAAAATATTTACACGCATTGACCAAGACACTGTTTAGATGCATGTCACTATTGAGAAGATGTACAGTATGATGACTGAAATGGCCTTAAACTCCCAGCAGGCACAAGACGTCAACCTGCCGTCAGATTAACATTGTACCCTAATGTCGTGTGGATGTTGCATTTGTTTGTAAAATAATGAAATATGCCCTGCGCGCTCGCGTTTTTAAGGAAACTTTTCGGTGCGGTAATCAAGTCAATATTATTGTTCAAAAGGGTAATGATTCGCACTCATCAAGTATTTACTTCATGCTGTTTTTATTTTTACATTCTACAGGTGACTCAGAAAACACAAACGTTTCGGCACAATGCCTTCCTCAGTGTGTAACACAAATTCCTTACTCCACCCCTTTATCCCACAGTCAATCACATTGCGTCATTAGACGGCCACGCCAAAACAATGTCATTTTCATTTCAACATTCCATAATTAACCCCTTAGGGACTATTTACCTTCATATTCAAAACTATCATTTCACAAAGAATACACCAATTGTGCACCAACACATTGTAAATTCAACAGTCCATAACATGAAAAATTACAGTTTGACAATCATTTAATGAGTCTTAATGAGTCTTACCTCCACCTCAACGCACATAACTAGCCACACAAAATAAATAAATATATATATATATATA
>CAIGQZ010032813.1:593868-603984 GCA_903798205.1 Danio tinwini
AACATCGTCTCGTCCTATCGTTGGTTCTTTCTGGATTCGCAATCCTCATGGTATTCGACAATTTCTGTAGTACTCACTTAATGTTTGGGCATGTAGTTCCATTCGGACTTCTTTTTGTCGTAATGCCAGCAGTCTTTGTTCCATTTGCTCTGGCATTTCTTTACTCGAGATCGTGGACATGAGTACTTGACCTGGGAGTAAAATCTTCTCTGCATCACCCGTACTGAATGTGAATGTGTCGGCTTTTTTTTTAGTCATCTTACTAATCTCTTTAAAAGACATCTTGTTGAACGCTGGCAGCAGGTGCTTAATGAATCACGTGAGTAAAATAATGAAATCTGCATTTGTTGCATTTGGAAATGAAAATCAGGTTGACATCAGAACTCAATGTCAGACCGACATCAATGTCCAAAGTCCAACCTAAAACCAACCAAATATCAACATCTAATGATGTTACAGCTTGCATTGTGTCAACATTACCACTATGACGTCCTATCAGACGTTGGATTTTGGTTGCCATACCTGACGAAAAAATGTCAATATTTGACGTCAATATGACGTTGGTATAAGATGTTGGCTCGACATTGAATTTTGGTCACTTTCTAACAACCTAAAATCAATCAAACATCAACGTCATTTGATGTCATTATAGGACATCGAAATAACGTTGTCCTTAAATGCTGGCTAGACACAAAATTTTAGTCACCTGACATCACAACCTAAATCTAACCTAATATTAACATCTTATGACGTGTGCCTACTGGGCAATAACTAAATGCACTACAGAATGTTACGTTTACACACACATCAACAAATTACATGTAAATGCATCAGCTTTTAGCAGCATAATACTTACTACTCATGAGTACTTTTGAAAGGTCTACTTTTTACTCATACTTTGAGTATTATTTACAACAGGTGCTTTTACTCTACATTTTTAGGTACGTATGGTACTTAAGTATGATTTTTCAGTACTCTTTCCACAACTGATTATCAGATACAGTGCTCAGCATAATTGAGTTGGCTACACCCCATTTGGAAAATGAATATTTTTATCCATTTCTCAGTGAATATAGGTATTGTATTTTGGTGCATTTAAACAAAACATATTTATTAAACAGATATATTTATTAAAATAATATTTTAGTCACCAAACATATTTAGAAATTGGAAGATAATACAATTAAATTCAAGCAAAATAATGCAAAGAAAATTACAACCTACAAAATTTCAACTAAAGTTTTTATTTTTTTTGCTTCTATTGATTTTTCCTTTTTCCCAGAGATGAGTTGCAGCTGAAAGGGCATCCGCTGCGTAAAATCGTGCTGGATAAGTTGGCGGTTCATTCCGCCGTGGCGATCCCAGATTATTAAAGGGACTAAGCCGACAAGAAAATGAATGAATGAATGATTTTTCCTCTTTTTAAATTTGTATTTAATATTTTTCTATAACATAAATTTGGGTGTACTAGTTTTTGGACTGTTATCATAAGTTATTTTGTTAGATAAGCTCCAGATTTGGCTTCAGTACTGACTAATCTAATGTATATACAAAAATATTATATTGTATATCTTCCCATAAATAATATGAATTTAAAAGATGGATTTGTGAGGGGTGTACTTATATATACTGAGCACTGTATATAATATATACCGATATATACACTGTAAAACCAAATAAGTTAACTCTAACTGAGGAAAGCAATTGCCATAAACCATTTAAGTTTTAAAACAAAATGGTTTGAGTACAGTAAACTTATATATTGTGTCATATAAACATATGTGTTGTTATCATCAAACTTTTAAAGTATTAGTAAATTAAACATCTTACGTTCAGTTATTAAATCACTATTAGTTCAATTAATTAAATTAAGTCCAAACAACTATCAAGCTGCTTAATTGGTTTGGTATTCCTTCTAGCATAAAGCCTGGTTTATACTTCTGCGTCGAGTGATTGGCGTGACCTATGGCGCATGCAATGCGCGTAGCCGTGCATTTATACAGTATTTCTTGCATGCTGTGTCTGTTGCTCTGCAATAACACTTCCGAAACGCTAGCTGGCAGTAGGTTTTTGTTTTCCTCTGTATCGAGTTTCTTCGCTGGTGTTTTTTTTTTCTTTCTGATCACTACCTTAATGTACAAGTGGCTCAAATTCGCTCATTTTGAGGTGGGAAGTGGCGGACATGCAACAACTTTAATCATAAGGTAAACACAAAACAACAGTTTCCATCTATATCTCCTTCACGAGACTCCACACTTGTAAACACTCGCTCCAACTCTAACCTCCACCCACACTCATCAGCGATATTACGCCGACCACCAATCACAGAGCTTGCGTTACACGTAGTTGTACATTAAGCCAAAGTCACACTAGAGTTTAAGCTTGCGAAATTCTGTTGTACGGCGCTGCGAAAAGGGCCGGAATTTAACAAGATGAATAGACATTAAAAAAGTGAGCGATTGCTCCATGTTTTAATTTTCTGTCCAGAGAGGTCATGTTTTGATCCTGGATTGGTCTTACGTAGTCAAGTGATGCGATTTCGCAGGTCAGAGTTCACCAAGCTTGAACTTTGCACCGCAGCAACTTGCGAAACTCCGACACTTGACCCTGTGTTTCCGGTCTGACGCATTCGCGTGCGTATGAATGGAAGTCTATGGGGAGAAAAGCCCAGTGTGACCGCGGCTATAGGCTCGATTGAGATGGCCAAAATCTGCACAGAACCGATCACCGGTGATCACCGCAAGATGCATGCCGGTTAGAAGTGTGTCAGAGTTGTGTCCGCCTCGTTCTGATGTCACGCTGACGTGTGCCAAAAAACTTTAACGACCGTAAGGTGGAAGCCTCGGATTGAGCAGTCGACAGCAGTTGCTCTCCAAAGAGGTAAAGTCTAGATTGGATATGCATAATAATATAGCAGAATTTTTTATGACACTCTATAACAATAATTAATATTTTACAGTACTGTGACGGTTGGGTTTAAAGACTGCGCTCACAAAAAGCATGTTGGGAAACGTCTGGCTGACAACACAGCTGAATGCTTATTGGATGAGACTGACAAATGACACTTTATTCTTTAGCTTGTTTTTACTTCGGTTTATACCTGGCTTTGTTGTATACCTTTTTTGTATTTTCGTTGATAATTCAAAAAGTCATAAAGACCATTACATATGGTTATTTATTTAGATTTACATGCAAACAAAAACAAAACACACCTTGGTAAAAATATAATGTGACCTATCTAATATAACCAAATGTTGCAAATAAATCATTAGGATGTGCATGTGCTGTATTTTATTTCTCAGTTTAAAGTCCTGTTTGTTGTCATTTTCACTTTTTGGTATGTTTGTGTGAATTTTGCATTGTAATTTTTATGCAACGTTATTTCATGAAAGTCAATCCAATATATACATATATGCATACAAACAAAGATAATCAGACTGTTTTCCCATTATGCCTCATCTTTGTGTGGTTTCATATAAGAAGTGAAAGGGGTGCAGTAAACAAAGCACACACACAAACACATATATGTGAGGTCAAAAGTTATGTTTAATAGACCAAGAACATTTTCCCAGTATTCCCTACAGCCTATAGTTTTTATTCTGGAGAAAGTCTTAGGCTGTTTATTTTAGTCTGGCTGGAGTAAAAGCTGTTTATATAGGCCTAATAAACATGTCAATATAATTAGCCCCTTTCAAATTTCTTTATTTCTACAGAACAAACCACTGTTGTTCAATGGCTTTCCTATTTTTCTTTAACATAATTAATCTATAGTTAACTCTTTAAATTGAACTTTAGGCTGAATACTAGTATCTTGCAAAAAAAACTAGTAAAATATTATGTAAAATATATAATATAATATTGTCTTCATGGCAAAGACTAGACAAATTAGTTAGTAGAAATTAGTTTATAAAACTGTTGAAAACAAAATCTGTTAAACAACACTTTTACATATTTGATGCAATATCATTTCTTTAAACCTCACAAGAGGGCTAAGAATTTTGTCTTCAGTTGTATTTCCCTTTATACCTTCTAATGCCCTCTATAGAAAGTCTGAAATTACTATAGAAATGGACCAGTTGTTCAATAAAATGCCAAATTCTAGTGACATTTCTAGTAAAACAAATAAACAAACAAACATTTGTCATGACCTGTCACTCAAAAGCATCTTGCTACAGCTATTTAATTTATAATGTAGCCAAATGAGAATTCTTGAAAGCTTTCTTGCTGTATAAGCTGTTTATTTTGACATTCTTTTAACATTTGCCACTGTTGAATATACATATTTATATTTTAAATACACTCTTTTAAGTAATGAGCTGTTCATGTTCTGTGATTGTGACTATCCTTTTGTAAAAACAGTGATATTTCGATTGCATCTACTCCTACATTAAAAATACTACAGTAATTTATAGGAATACTAGTGTTTTTGAGCCATATTATAACAAATAGCCTAATTAAATTCTATAGTTGCTCTGGTATCACAACAACTATAAACATAACCCAATACTGAAAAAGATGCTCAAAAACACTATAATATTCACTATAAATTACCAAAGTATTTTCGTATTTAAAAAAAGTATTTAAAGTCATTCGTCCGCGATAAAAAACGTGAACGCGATCTCCACCACTGGTGACGTTCCCAGGTGGCAAAACAGCGAGATTCGGGATTTGTCCGACTTCTGATGTGTTTTTTGAGCCCTCCTCTTACTGCAGCCGACTGCTCTCGTCTACATTGCAGTCAAGGCGAGGCGCACCTCAAACGAGCCTATTTTTTAAAAGGTGCGCGTCAGCGTCACCGACGGCCACAGCTAGGGCTATGCGACCCCTATAATTAACTCATTCATAACTCATTCGATTAGAGTTCTTCTTAATATAATCAGTTTATAAGTTACCATAGCTCTTTTTCATTAAGTTAGAGTAACTTTAAAAAATATATGTTAAACTAACTTATTTCATTTAGTGATTTTTAGGGGGTTTTACAGTGCATATATATATATATATATATATATATATATATATATATATATATATATATATATATATAACTACTAAGGTTAACTTCATCTAAATGCTTAAATCCTTATTATGAATATCATTCATGGTTGTGCCGGAAATGACCAACTGCCATTTATTTATTTTTGCCTCACCAGACACTTTTGTCCACCTTCTCTCCCTTTTATCTCTCTCTTTCTTTTTCCTCCGCCCACTACAACCACTCGCTCTCTTTTTCCCGTCATGGCTCTTCTGGACTCTTTGTCTCTCCGTCACAGTGCAGACGTTCGTCACTCCCCCTCAACCCTTTTTTTTCTCCCTCTTGCTGTCTCTCTTATTTTCCTCCCTCTCTCTATCTCACTCTTTCACCCCCTTTTCACCTGGAAAAGAGGGTCAGTTGTGGCCCTGTGTCTCTTGGGGCGTCCCGTCAGATTCTGATCAGTGGGGTGTCCCTTTGTCTTCTTTCACTCAGGTCACAATAGGGCTGTGGAATGCCAGCGTGTCCGTGTCCAATCCTCACTCTGCCCCACAATGTCCCTGTGTCTATAACGGATCGCACAATCTGGTTATTTGGTTTGCCAGGAGTCAATAAAAATGCAAGGCCTTGAAAAGATGACCCCATCCAGCATTGCGAACCCCTCCCAGAACGTGTACAGGTCCTCCCTCAGATCAGAGACTCCTAGCTCACGTTTGCTTTATTTATGAAGAAGGATGGATGCTGCTTGCTCACTCATTAAGAGCACTGACTCATTCCATCTACTAGATTTGAATAATTGTTCCACCGTCATCCGTAGGTGAATATTTTGACTAAATTCGTAAGTTTTCTACCACATTAAAATGATGTGAAGTAGGTGCAACAACAAATTTACCTTGCAAGCCTTGGACACTGCAAACTCTGTTGTTGTCATTACTAAAGATATTAAGTGAATATAACTTGACTACTTAAAATACCAAGAATTTGACATCAAAACTTAAACAGGTGTGTTTAACTTTACTCATTTAACTTTACTCATTTTTTTTCAATAATATTTTAAGTTCTCTGAACTTAACATTTTAATTTCTTTAAACAATTCACCTTGTCTCTGTTTAATATGATTGGTTGCTCCTTGACAACTGCGCTGATTGGTCGATATATATTATATCACACAAGGTGGTCATTTTGCCTGTGATACTGAATTTAGCTGAAGCTCAGCAGGACAGAGGCACTACCTGAACCCATCCAACGAAAGTGAAAAGGTAAATTAGTAAGTATATTTAAATGCCTTTATACAATTTTCTTAATTGATATACACGCACGGGCGACAAGGTGGCGCAGTGGGTCAAGTGTATCTGCCTGCGGACTGCCAGATGGGGGCGTAAGATAAAGGGATGTAACTTATAGTAAGTTAAAGGTGTAACTTGCAGTTATCGAGATCCCATTGAACCATGCGAGATGTCACAATGAGATGTTGTTGGCAAGATGGCGGAAATATTTACCAGAGAACATTTTCATCAAATGATTTTGTTTTCTCCAAGTTTATCCACAACCAATTCATTTAATATATTATTATATTCGTTCAACTAGCAACTTCACTATGAAACTCCACTCGCTGACTTCTTTATGCGTTTTGTCATGACAGTTAGCTTACTCGGCGTCGCCCCCTGTGGTTGCAAATAACAATACAATGGCGAGCGCATCAAGTATGAAAGCCTCCACAACTGGCGGCTATATGTTAATAACTAAGATGTTTGGGTTAAGGGTTGGGGTAGTTGTAGACGTTAATAACTGTGATGGTTGGATTAAAGGTTGGGGTAGGTATAGACGTTAATAACAGTGGTGGTTGGGTTTAGGTGTGGGGACGGTGTAGACGTTAATAACAGTGGTGGTTGGGTTTAGGTGTGGGGAAGGTGTAGACGTTCATAACAATGATGGTTGGGTTTAGGGTCGTGGTAGGTATAGACGTTAATAACTGTAATGGTTGGGTTTTTTGTGGATTAGGTGTAGACATTAATGAATGATGTACAACGCTATCTTGCCGTCAACATAGTTTCGACATCTCTCCATAACTTCAAGTTACGCCACTAATGTACTACAAGTTATACCCTTAAGGCCCCTTCATGTTACACCCCTGTCTTGCAGTCCGTAGACAGACCTTACTCCAGTGGGTAGCGATATTGCTCACTGCAAGAAGGTCGCTGGTTAGAGTCCCAGCTGGGTCAGTTAGCATTTCTATGTGGAGTTCGCATGTTCTCACTGTGTTGGCTTGGGTTTCCTCTGGGTGCTCCGGTTTCCCCCACAAGTCTAAAGACATGCGCTATTGGTGAATTTGGTAAGCTAAATTGTCCGTATATGTGTGTATGTCTTGGTCCTCCAGGTTGGGGGGTGAGCATTGGGCTAACAACACACCTCATAAAAATTTGATGTTACGAAACACCAACATGGTGCGGCTAAATATCAACTTCAATATAAACGGCCCTGGGAGTAAGTAAAGAATATAAAAGCAAAAAATTTTGGAAGTTTAGTCTATTAGCCAATTTAAGTTATCTGTACAGAAACATTTAAGTTAATTCAACTAAAAGAGCACATTTTGTCAACTCAATTAATTGAGTGAACTGAGGGAATCACTTTCCACAAATCATTTGAGTAGTCTCTTGCATTATATGAAGCACATTGAATAGGATGGTGCACCCAAAAATGTAGATTTACTACACTCTCAATTGGTTTCAAACCTGCTTGAGTTTCTTTCTTCAGTTGAACAGAAAGGAAGAATTTTTGAAGAATGTTGGACATTCTAAACCCAACCATGTTTAGAACAAGTGAAGGATGATAATTATAGAATTTAGCTCAAATAATTTTAAATTGAAACTGATAACTTATTTTAATAAGGTTAAGTAACCTAAAGACATGTTTTGCCATGACGTATTGATCAAATAACAACTTTTCGATCAATCACAGTTTCTTACAGTGTAGTATATAGCTTTTTTGCTTAGGTAGATGTGGCCTTTAGAAGAGATCAGATTAGACTCCTGAAGTTAATTAATCCCATTTTATCCTGTTTCATACACTACACTGCCTTAATCCTGTCTAATGACTCCACTGAGACCTGTTTCATGTCTTTTGAGATTATTTGGCAGTTTTGAGGTTTGTTTTTTTATTCAGATAGTTTGTGACTAGAGTGAAGTGGCGCCACTGAAGTATAAAGAAGAATAGGAAAACCTCGCAGGGTCAGTATGTACAGTTAATCTCCTTTCTGTCTCGGGGTTAATTATGAAATGAGTCCCTGTGAGGCTGACTCTGATTGACGCTGGAGGGCGGTTTGAAGCGTGGATGATGGGATTTAGACCCCATTGAAGTCACTGAAGATCCTTGACACCCTCAAGAGAAGCAGATATCAACTACTTCATTTAAAGCCTCTTAAGAGCTGTAGAACACACATGCTTCACTTTTACCGTCCCAGCTTAAGTGCAGTTTATCTACTTTCTATTGATTATTTTGAACACCGGCTTTAATTGATTGTTCAAATTAATCTCTATTTTATTTTATTTCAATTCATTAGAAGATATTTCAGATGTCTTTAAGTATTTTATATATTTAGCCCTTGAGCACTGTCCAAATTTACTATTTTTTTGTTATATTGGGGATGAAAACATCCACTAAATTAAACTGCTGTAAAAATGCATCAGATAAATATTTCTTGTCAATTGTTCTTTGCAGAAATTAGCCTCAGTCCTGATCAAATCTAAATGTTTTTAAAAATTGCATGATTTTAACTCTTTAGTTGCCAAGTTCACAAATTATGTAACTGGTTTGGTGAAAAAAAAACATTCAAAATGACGTATTTTCATTATAAAAAAGTAATTGTGGACTGGATTTTTTCCCCTTTTATCATAGTCTTGGACATGATAAAATTAGTAACAGCATCGATTAGTAACAGCATTGGCTTTGATGCATTGTTAGATTTTCAGTTGTTTTCCCTAATTTACTGTTGGTGGCTGTTTTTGCCACATTGACTCCTATTATAACCATATTTGATGGTGCATAAATACACAGTCTTGTTTTTATTTACTCCATGTAGTTCTGAGAGCTGAGTTGCATAATTTGATTTTCTTAGACAAGGTAACTGCATAAAGGTCACTCTCACACACTCACAGATACACATACACACACTTTAATTTGCTGTTATACTCAATATAAAATCCAGAAACAGCTTTTTTTTTGCACTGGCCTATCTAAAGGGTTATTGGTGACAACTGATAATTAACAGTACAAATTACAAGTTTTACTTCTTTCCAACAGGGAAAACCAACAACAATCAAAAATGCATGATTACAGTTGAAGTCAGAATTATTAGCCCCCCTGTTTATTTATTTCCCTTATTTTTGTTTAACAGAGAGAAGACTTTTTTTCAACACGTTTATAATCATAATAGTTTTAATAACTCATTTCTAATAACTGATTTATTTTATCTTTGCCTTGATGAAAGTAAATAATATTTTACTAGATATTTTTCACGATACTTCCAGACAGCCTAAAGTGACATTTAAAGGCTTAACTAGGTTGATTAGGGTAACTAGGCAGGTTAGGGTAATAAGGAAAGTTTTTGATTATTATTAATTAGAAGTTATTGAGTTATTGTTTATTAATTAACATTTAATAAACCTCCTAATATTTTAGCCAGTGACTCCCTATTGTCCAACATAATGCTTAAATGTCTTTTCTACTGCATCTATGATGCTTCTTTCTTTCTTTCTTTTCACACTCTTAGATCATTACTTACAGTCCTGTTCTGTCCTAAGCCAGATTTCATTTTTTTTCTTTCTTTTTTTAACATCCAAAACAAATGGTAGATTAGCCAATGGCATTGATGAGCCATCACTTGATTTGACTGATTCAATATCTAACCAGACTGAATCTGGATTGTTTTTTACCCATTTAAAAATATATCAGCTGGCCTTCTAATTTCAATATAAGCTAATATCCAGAACTGCAAGACCTCTTTTATTTCTAGGAAGTTGCGTCTTAGTCAGTTTTAGTCATGGTTTCTTTCTGTTTCAAATGAAAGAGCTGAACCAGCTGTTCTTTCTTTCTTTCTTTCTTTCTTTCTTTCTTTCTTTCTTTCTTTCTTTCTTTCTTTCTTTCTTTCT
>CAIGQZ010032813.1:629515-648059 GCA_903798205.1 Danio tinwini
CTTTCTTTCTTTCTTTCTTTCTTTCTTTCTTTCTTTCTTTCTTTCTTCTTTCTTTTCTGTCTGTCTGTCTGCTTACCTATGTTTGTCTGTGTTCATGTCTGTCTGTCTTTTTATCTGCTTTTCACTGCATGTCTACATGTTTGTATGTGCGCCTGTCTTTTTCTGTCTATCTTTCTTTCTCTATTTGTCTGTCTGTCTGCTTATCAATCCGCCTGTCTATATTAGCCCGCTATCTTTCTGCCCGTCTGTCTGTCTGTCTGTTGTTTTTCTGTCTATCTACGTGTCTGTCTCTTTTTGCCTACAGCTTTCTTTATCTGTCTGTCTGTCTGCTCATCTATATTTGTCTGTCTACAGCATATGTCTGTTCGTCTCCTTGCATGTCTGTCTGCCTGCTTTTCTAACTGTATATATCCATCTGTCTCCATCTGTCTAGCTTTCTGCCTGCCTGTCTGTGTTTCTGTCCATCTGTCTATTCATTTGTCTGCGTGTCTATCTACTTGCATATCTGTCTGTCTATCTGTCTTTTTGCTTATCTGTGTGTATCTGTGTATATATGTCAGTTTAGGTATCTCTCTATTTGTCTGTCTATCAAACCTCAATTTTCTAAATCTGCTTTAAACTACTTGCCTTTTTAAACCAACTTTTTTACTAGTTTGAGTGTTTACGGTTCTGGAGATGGCTAAAGTCAGATTTGGATCTGTTATGATGTTTTTTTTTCATTCAGCTCGGCACTTGATTGCAAAGATTTTTATCTGTTCCCTCTCTTGTCTTGTTCTCTTCACTTTCTTGTCATCTGGAAAGCAGCGTGTGGTGTTTAGCACAACTTTCACTTACAGCTAAATGAGTTGGGCTTTAGTCAGCGTTAGAGCACACACACATTGTGGACAAATCAAGTGTTGACAAAACAAATGTCTTAATCGCTCTGTTCCCTTTTCCTTTCCACAGACCTTTGATAAAATCCTCATTGCAAACAGAGGCGAGATCGCCTGCAGGGTAAGTGAGTGTGTGTGTTCTCCAGTGTGTTTAAGGCAAAACATTAGATTTGTCTTTAGGCCATTTTCCTTTTTTTTTTAATGGTGAATCCTACATTTGTGGCTTAAATGTCTTGAGCCTTCTGTGCATTTTTACTGTTCTGAAATGTAAGCATTCATATTCATGTGCAGTAAAAGGTCTTAATTCCCTTTTTATTTATAAACACAGGTGATTAAAACATGTAGGAAGATGGGTATCAAGACAGTTGCAGTTCATAGTGATGTGGACTCCAGTGCGGTGAGAATAACAAATATTTAAATGTATTCCAAATATAGATAAGTGTAGTAAGCCTCAAGTCTAAGAAGATGCATCTGATTTAAAACTGCAGATGACTAATAATTTGCAAATAAATCATGTAATTTCAAGGCTATTTTGTTCAAAGTTGACAAATTGCTTTCACTTAATTTCTGAGATTCAACTTTTGGTTGTTTATATTCTATTGGACTTCTTTGTTTTAATATAACTTGACATTTATGTTTCAGAATATTTTCAAAGGTTTCACCAGGAATAGTTTTAGAATTTGGGTCAGATATGAAGTAGTTTTTTTCTTATCGTGCTGTATGAATTAGTTTATTTTTATGTTTTAAACTGCCATGAATTTTGAAAGATTTTTAATTAAATAAATTATAGATGTTTTATGTGGATCTGGAGTGCTGCTGTTATGAAAGGAAAAAAAAAGACGTGCAAAAACTCATAAATTATTAAATTCATAGTAAAGAGTTATTAAAAAATAAATAAAATGATGTCATCGTTTACTTGCTCTCACAAGGTTTCAAACTACACGGTTGACTTTTTTTTGCAGAAGACAAAAAAGTATTTGAAGATTTTTGGTAACCACAGTTTGAACAGAACATTGAGACATTTTTAATAATATTTTTAATATAGAAAATTTACAAAGTCAAGTGGATTTGTATAGGAGTAAGCAAAATGATGGGAAAGTTCTTTAACACATGTTCTTAAGAAAAAAAAGTATGAACTATCCTCATATTTATTCACTTTGAATTCCATAAATGTGTTATGCTGATAATATTCTTTAATTAAAATTAATACATTAAATTTGAGAACTTTTAAATTCTAGGTCCTATCATGGACTTTATATTGTGGTTGATACAGTAATTTAAAACGTTCACAAGAGAATACATTCATAATACAAATGCATATGCTGTACAGGCATTCTGTGAGGCATTTGAAATGAATAAATGGCTTTGCTGAAGCAGGCCAGTCATCTGGAGGCAACCTGGTACTAATATCTAAATTAGACCCTAGTACACTTTTACAAGCCTTGCAAGATAAGCATGAAGCTTTTGCTCTTCTCACCTTTATCTTTTCATGGAGTGTAATCCTCTGTTCCCATGATTGATAGCTGTCAGTTTTCTCCCCCTCCTATTCCATATGCATGAGAATTTGATAGAGGCAGTGTTTTAAACACTGCTCGCCCCCCCGCTGTGTTCTGTGCTGGATTGGGGGAATGAAGAGGGGGGGTAGAGGTGGGGATCTTTTGCATTTGATTTGCAGCCGCCAAAGAGCATCTAAATGAAGATGTTTAAACAGAGCAGTGGGGGATAATCTGGACTCTGTATGGGGGAACAAATTGACATTAGAAGTCTATATACTGACCCCAGGATTGGTGTTGTCAAATATTTTACAAACAGAATGCTTCTTTCAACCCTCATTGGACTCTTTACCCCTTGTAATGGCATTTCCTTAAACTTGGATTAGAAATGGATTTACTAATTTGGCGTTTGTATAAAAGCGTTTCTTTAAAAGTAAAGCCACAGGCTGTCTCTTTGGTTAACCGTGTAGGTGCTGACAGAAAACGAAGTTTATTAGCCTCCCGAAAACAAATGGTGGGAAGCTGTCAAGTATTGCACCCATTAAGCATCTCAGACAAAATGCTTGTTAAACACACGAACAATAAAATCACGTCTAGATATTTGTCTGTGCGATTAAAAAACAACAACAAAAAAACAACAACAAAAAAAACTAATTCATGACTAGTTTTTAAATTAGCGGTAACATAAGGTCAGAGTATACAGTTAATATGGTTAAGTAGTGTATTGTGGGCTTGCTTGTTTGTGTTGCAACTGTGCACCATTTTTGCGCAAGCTTCTGTTTACGTCAAGCTCGTTAAAAGTGAGTGAAAACGACTCTGCGTCTCCCTTTTTACACATGTGTGGAACACATTAGCAGAAAAGCAGCAGTTGGCTAGCGAGTCTTTTCCAAACCTCCCCTGTTGATGCAGTTGTCAATATTAATGCTTCCCCATTGTGAGGTCTGTCACTCCGTCAGCTCACTGTCACAGTTGCTTCACACCGTGTGTGACGACATCTTGGCCACACAGGCAATGGATTTGAGAGGAACTGACTGGTAGCAATGAAAATGAGTGCGTTTCAAATTTAGGAATCTGGGTTACTTCACCAAACAAATCAGAAATAAATAAAAGTGAAAAACAAACCTTTTGAAATTGTACTATTTATCATTAAAAAATGTAATGTGAGTAAATAAACTAAAGAGCTTATGACAGTTAAGCTCTAGTTAACTGTACTACTGTTTTTAGATGTATATTTACACATACTATGATTATTATGAGCTATATTACCACTATTTAAAAATGCATAAAAACAATACTGTCAACCCCCTTTACTTTAACAGCCAGTCAGTATCATGATCATGAGTTTGATTTCTAGCAAATTGAGCACACTGGAACTGATAATTGATATATGATGGATAAAAACATTTTAAAATACATTGCGTCAACACTTTGGATGTTCAAAAGATGACATAGTAAGATCTATAATATAGATATAAATATATATATATATATATATATATATATATATAGTGTAAGATTGTAATATATTATATATCTAAATCTAAATTTATATGTAATGTCTAAGTAAGTTTTATTTCTTTTATTTTCTGACTTGAATTGTTTTCTTATGTGTTTTCATTCCTTCAGGTTCATGTGAAAATGGCAGATGAGGCTGTGTGTGTTGGTCCTGCTCCTACCAGTAAAAGTTATCTGAACATGGATGCTATCATGAATGCCATCAAGTTAACTGGAGCACAAGCTGTGAGTGTCTCTGCGTGTGCGTGTGTGTGTGTGTATGGTCATGGTATTCATCCCTTATGAAGGCCAAATGTATCCTCAAGTATTGATTTTACTCTACAATGTAGAAGTGCGTTCGTTTTTGCGATTTGTTTTACAACTTCCGATTCAGTTTTCTATGGGAGAAATGACTAGGAATAATAAACGGCAGAAAACGGTCAAACTACTTGCTCTAAAAACAAGTGTGTTTATGACTATACATGAAAAATTGAATCATTTAATAAGAAAATATCAGTTTGCAACATCATGCAGCATAGCAAGCTGTTTTTTTTAAATGTCTAAAATGAATGGAAGTGAATAGGAAGTCTAAGTCAAAAAGATTCTAATGGCTGCGCCCACTCGTACTTCAAGTATAAGGTGAATAGTAATACCACCAGTAATTTTGTAATTTGTTTGTATATTTCTTTGAGATGCCATGAGGAATATGGCTCATAAATCATACAGAATGAAGTATTTTGAAAAAAATATACTACATATTTTTTCTCTGAGGTTTGGCTTTAGGAGTAGGGTTGGGGTAAAAAGAGAGAAAATACAGTCTGTATAGTATGAAAATCATTACATCTGTGGAATGTCGCCATAAAACAAAAAATAAACTTTTGTGTGTGTGTGTGTGTGTGTGTGTGTGTGTGTGTGTGTGTGTGTGTGTGTGTGTGTGTGTGTGTGTGGACACAAGGTAAATCACAGGAGAATTTAGCACAGTTGGATCCTAATCCAAGTTGGTGTAAACAAGGTCATATATTATAAACATGGAGCAGTGATGTTGTTCTATTTACCTGGGTGATGTGAGAGATCTGTTAAACATCAGCGATTTTACAGGAATGTTTTGAATGTTGTAAGTACTTACTAAAAGCATTATTTTTTATAGGTTCATCCAGGCTATGGATTCCTGTCTGAAAATAAGGAGTTTGCCAAAAGATTGGTGAGTCTTCCGTTCTCCTGAAAGAGAAAGAAATGGCAGAGTAAAAAGAAAAACGAGTGGTTGGATATTTAAATGGCTTTGTGTTAGAGTTGGGGGCAGAGCTGCCCCTTCACTCATTGTTTTGCATCAGCCAATGTCCCTCCCACACACACACGCGCACACACACACAAAGTTTTTGTAATTAGCAACTCAGACCCCCCAGTAGTAATTTAATTAAAGGTGTGAGTTCTGAGGTGAGAAGATTATTTGCAAACCAAATAAAGGCAAAAAGGCCAAAAGGGTCATTTGATAAAGGGATTCCAAATTTAATTTTACTCACAATTTATTATTGTTTTATTTTTTGCTTTTGATGTATAATGCAATCTTTCTTAGAATGCAGCCAATGCTGATAACCCTGTGTCTTTCTACTTAGTTCTGAGCACACTTACATTTTTGTTACAAAGTTAGCTGATAGAAAGATGTAAAAAAACATTTTTTGAACCAAGTATGTTTCTTTTAGTTGAATGACAATATAGTAAAAACTGCACTTTATTAAGTATTATTACAATGTATCTTGTTTGAACAAAAAACAAAACATAATGTGTCGGCAAAACTGAATGTCCGGCAGTCATTATAGAAAAGGCAAATAAAGAAAACAAAGTGATTTCTAAATTTACTTTGACTTGCATGTCATTCCAGACAAAACAACATTATTTAATGTGTTGCTCATGATTTTTATTAAGTAAACAAGTATTCAATTGTGGTACTTTCAACACATTTTAAAAAATGTTGGAACATTAATGCAATGTTGGAACATTTACCATGTAATGTTGCCATTCCTTTTTACAACACTTAAAAGATATTTAGGGACTGAAAACACCAAGTGATGAAGTGTTTCAGGTGTAATTTTGTCCCATTCTTCCTGCAAACAAGTCTTAAGGTGGGCAACAGAACAGGGTCTTTGTTCTTGCATTTTGTGCTTCTAAATGCACCACATATTCTCTATTGGAGACAGGTCGGGACTACAGCCAGGCCAGTCATGCACTTGTATCCTTTTCCTTCACAGCCAGGACTTGTAATGTGTGCAGAATGTGGTTTTGCGTTGTCTTGATGAAATATGCATGGCGTCTCTGGAAAAGAAGGCAGCTTTTTGTGCTCTAAAATGTACTTTTCATCATTAATGATGCCATCACAGAAGTGCAAGTTACCAATGCCATGGGCATTGACACAACCCGATTAAAGACCTTGGCTTTTGGACTTGTTGCTGGTACCAGTCTGGATGAGCCTTTTCTTCTTTGGTCCAGAGTACACAGCATCCATTTCTCCCCAAAATACCTAAAAAATACTGATTCATCTAACCACAGTACACGTTTCCACTGTGTGATGGTCTATCCAAATGCGTCGGAGCCTAGAGTCAACTGCGCTTCTGGACAGTGTTGACATAGGGCTTCTTTTTGGCACAGTACAGTTATAACTGGCATTTGTTGATGTAACGATGTATTGTGGTACTTGGCAAAGGATTGCCAAAGTAGTCCTAAGCCCATGTGGTGATCCCACTTATTGATGAATGATGATTCTTGATGCAGTGCCACCTGAGGGATCGGAGATCATGTTTGTTCAGCTTAGGCTTGTGCCCTTGTCCTTTAAGCACTGAAATTTCTCCAGATTTCTTGAATCTTTTAATTATGTTATGCACCGTTGAAGGTGAATTGTCTCATGTATTTGTTGGCAAACTGGCGATCCTCAGCCCATTGTTGCTCCTGAAGGACTAGACCTTTCTTGGATGCTGCTTATGCACCAAATCAAAATTACAGTCACCTGTTTGTATCACCTGTTTCATATCACGTCATTATTTAACCCGTTTGTCTGATTACTAGCCCTAAATTGCTCCTGTCCCAACTTTTTTTGAAATGTTTTGCAGGTTTGAATGACAGGAAAGGGTGTATATTAACAAATGAAATTAAGTTGACCAGACAAAACATGAAATATTTCATGTTCATATTATCTGCAATGAAATACAAGTCAAAGTATATTTAGAAAATGACTACTTTCTTTTTTATTTTATTTGCGTTTTCCATACTGTCCCAACTGTTTCTCATTTGGAGTTGTATAAGAAAATGTAATATATTCCTAAATATTTTTTTTTACAAATGAATAATCAGAATTACAGTAATTATCCAGTGTTAAAATACCCTTGCTAAAAACGTAGTCCTATAATAACTATGCTAAAATACCAATGGCAGTTTTATAATGACTTTATTGTCATTTTTGATAAAAATGAAAGCAATTATTTATAGTAATTATTTTTGACTTTTGAATGGTAATGTAGGTCCGTGGTGTAGTTGTTTGATATTCAGTATTTTGAAAGGAATGGCTCACCCAGAAATGTCCTAATCATTTCTCCATGCAGTATCATCTTATGTAGACTGGAACATTGAAGCTTCAAAAAGGGCACAGGACAAAATTAGAACCATAAAACTCCTCTAAATGATTTATAAGATGCATATTACAGCACGAAAAAGAACAAGCAGTATAGTTTATAGAATTTCACTTTTTGTTTCCCACAAAAATGAAGTACAATTTTGAACAAGGTTGTGATTAGTAAAGACTGAATAATAGAATTATAGAATTTCACCTTTTAAGTGAACTATCCCTTTAACCCCTGTGCCCCAAAATAATTGAGCCAAGCGCTTTGGTACCGACAAGTGCATGTGCCAACCTCCAACTGTGCCTCAGTGTTGCCATAGCAACTAAACTCAAAAGCTACCATCTTTTTTTAACCCTTCAATCGATTATGACTAAATAAGGACATGCTTCGTGCCATGGCAGGCCTCAAACACACTCAGAGAGTTCACATGGGGCCGTCACTCTTTTTTTTTTTTTTTTGATCTAGATATTTTTGCTTTTTTTAGGATTCCAGATTTCTTCTGCCAGATTTCTTCTTTTCGAGGAGTTTGCCGCATTGTAGAACAGGAAAACAAAAAAAAAAACCAAAAAAAAAAGTGGAACAGACAGAATTTGAGAATAGAGATGAGGGAAGAAGATAACACGCCTTTCTCTGTCTCTTGTTTTTTCTTTTTCTTCTGTTTCTTTTGTCCACACTAGTCAGTCATGGAAATTTCTCGTACAATACATGCATCTTTTGTGTTGCATGTGTTACTCTCGGCAGTGTAGTGTACAACGTGAGACTCTCCTGGCAGAGTTTTCGTTGACATGCTTGCAAAATCTGCTTTGATATAAATCACATTCAGGCAGGAGGGAAACACACATGGAGCGTCGTCACAGCAACGGCGGACTCACGTTGATAGGTTGCCTAGAAGTAGTCGTAGATAAAAATTTTAGCTAAAAATCTAAAATAAATGAGCTTTTCTGGTGCAGTTTTAAAGGCTTTCGGCAGAACATCATACTGTTAATCAACAGAGCCTGTTAAAAATTCATCAGCGTGTCAAAATAAGTGTTAAATATTAAGCAGTCAGGGACCCGAATCAGCTCGGCTGTACCCAGATTTGTTTCATGTCTCTTCAAGGTTGTCGACTGGATTGGTGTAGAGGACACCTTTCAATTTGGCTGTTATGCTGCAGCGAATGAGTCAGAAACCACTGCTTTTTAAATCGACGGCTTTGAGGAAAATCTGCCTAGCAACTCGGAATGAACAGAGGCAGTTTTCTTTGAGGGATTTTCTTTGACTCATTAGAAATACATGAGTAATTCTCCTAATTTGAACGCATATAATCCACAAAATTGTATCTTTCCAACCCCATGGGAGTTGATGTTAATTCAACACTAGATGTAATTAGTTGAACTGCGTAATTTCTGCGTCACTAGTAAGACTACTTGCCTACGACCTATATATTCTGGAATGTTTTGCAGGGTGGCAGTTCATTTCATTGCCTACTTTTCTTTAAAGAAATTGTTAAATTATGCAGATTATATCATCAAGCAAAGAGGAAACATTAAGAGGCAGCATCTGAATAGGCATACGTCCCTGTGACATTGACCTTAGTCTAAAATGTGGAAGTGCGCTCATTTTCGCGATTGTTTTAGAACTTCAGATTCAGCTTCCTATGGGAGAAATGACTAGGAATAACAAACGGCAGAAAACGGTCAAACTACTTGCTCTACAAACAAGTGTGTTCATGACTATACAGAATAATATAATAAGAAACATTAGTTTGCAACATCAAGCAGCGTAACAAACTGTTTTTAATGTCTAAAAGTAAATGGAAGTAAATGAGACCGGACGTCTTGAGCCAAAGAGATTGAAATGGATGCACCCCCCCTGTGTACGCGAAGAAAAAGGTCAATAGTAAACAAACAAACAAAAAGAAAGTAGTGTTTGAATTTACACTTCATGATTTGAACTTTTTATAAAATTTTCTAATTTTAAATAATGCAGATGAATATCAAATACAGAGGATTAACATTAAAGCAGAACAATACAAAATAAATAAATCATGTCATATAAATTGATTAAGTAAACCAAACTAAAACACATACAAGAAAAAAAAGGGCTGGGGGGTTGCTAATATCATAGCTTATTTATTATTTTGTCTCGTTACATGTTTGCTAGCATTGTGGATCGCAGAAATTCAGAAATTTTCCACATTTATCAAAGTAAATTTCATTCTTTCCATGTAAACTGGAGGAGAGTTTCTTAAAAGCTGCAGCTTGTCCTAACTTTGAGATCCACTTGAAGATTGGAGGTCTACAGCACTGTTAAAAATGCTGGGTTCCACACAATTCCTTGAACAATTTTATTAAGTTAAACTTAAGTAAAACTTAATTGTTTTTACAAATTTAAGTAGATTGAAGAAGAAACAATTAAGTTGTCCCAAAACAACCTTAACAATTGGGTTGTTTCAACTCATTTTAAATAAGCAGTTTGAACAAAAAGCAGAAGTAGTTTTTTGAGTGCGGAAGATTTCCAGATTTTAACAATCACCCGTCTGCCTAGCATGATACAGCTCTGTATCCACTGTGATTCAGCTTTATTCATGTGGCTTAAAGGACAGGGATCACCAAGTATGTATAAGCTTTGGCAAAAGTAATTTACACTATTTATAAAACACAAAGGGGAATGTACTTAGATGACCTGGTGATATTTTAAATTTCATCTTACGTTGTAGTGTAGACTTTGTAGTATCCCAAGAGGCCAAATGAGAGAAGATGTAGGGTAAAACAACACCCTAGATTGAAAGATGACAACACCTAAAGATTCAAAGATGATTCCTTGGATTTACAAATTTTTTTTTTTAAGTTAAGTGGCTGTAAATAATTTATTTGGGTTGAAGTTAAACAAACAAATTAAGTTCAACATTACAAAATTTAATTTGTTTGTTGAAATGCAACACAAATAAATAGTTTGCAACTACTTTGCAGACATCCTTTTTTATGCAAATCACACGATGACCATGACAACATGATCGATGTAGTAAAGTCACACACATCAAGAAGTACTCAAATGAAGAACCTACACTGATTTTGAATGCTGCCAGTAAGAATTCTTATTTAAAGAATTATCACAGTAATGTAAATGAACTAAATTGTTCATAGTATTTCTGCAACATTGTCTGTTGTGTCTTGAATGAACATGTAAATGCTTAGACATTTGCATTGCATTGACATTGGGATTCCTATTGTGTCCCCATGATTGGCCTGCCAGCTAGAACTTAGAACATTTATTTCAAACTCACTAGAATCATGTGTACTTAAAGATGAAGACCCCACTCAATGTTTGTACTGCACAACTCCCCTTACTGTAAAACACATTTTACTGGACTGTCCTGCTTTTAATGATTCCAGAAGGCTTTTTTTATGAAATGAACTCTCTTAAGGACATTTTTAACAAAGTGACACCAGGAATTTTTTTTTATCACATATAAGCACTAAAAACCTCATTTAACTTGTGTATTCATTTATTTGTTGTTTATAATCATATATTCATTATTTAAATGTTCCTGCCATGAAAATAACCTTTGTTGCTGACATATTAAATTAAAAATACATTATATATTAGAATACTTTAAATTTTCTGTTGTTTAATTGTTAAACAAATGATTTGACCACATATAGAACAGTTGATTTAATTAATTTACAAATAGATTCATTTAAAATATTTGTATAAAAAAGAATATATAAAGAATATAAAATGTATTTTATTTTTTGAGCAACATTGTATCGAGCTTATTTTGTGTGTTGGAATGGCTTTTTGCTTGAATAATGGTATTTGTGGGGGAACGTGGGAAATAAGATTGTAAAAACGTTTAAAGGAAATTGGTGAAGTTTTGTCACCACTGGCTTGCTTGGTTTGGGACTTGTGGAACTGCACATTAATGGATTTGCTCTTCAGTGTTTGTACTTTCAGCATTGAAAATTAAACCACACTAAACTAAATTGAGCTAGGCCTGTCACAATAATCAATATATCGACTTATCGTGCAATACATGCACATGACTTGAATCATTTTTGGTGACGCTATATATATATATATATATATAAATTTACTAGACTTCTTTGTTAGGCTGCTTTGACACAATCTACATTGTAATAGCGCTATAGAAATAAAGATGAATTGAATTGAAATTTATGGTTATGTTTAGTTCTTTTAATACAAATTCAACTTTAGTTTGAGACAAGTGGACATTATCTTTTAATGGATAATAATAGGACTTTTTAACATGACTAAATCCATTTGATCTATTTATTTAGATCCATTTATAGAATAAAAAAGGATTGTGTGTGTGCTCATAGGAATCAGTGGAAAGAGTACTGAAAATTATACTCAAGTAAAGCTGCCATTACTTCAAGTATGAAGTGAAATTAGAGTAAAAGTATCTGTTGTAAATATTACTCGAAGTATGAGTAAAAAGTAACCTTTTTAAAGGTACTCATGAGTAGTGAGTATTACTATGTGAACAGCAGATGCTTTTACATGCAATTTGTGCAGGCATGTCTAAACGTAATATTCTGTAGTAGATTAAGTTATTATTTAACACCCATTAGCCATGTTTTTTAAGCCATGGTCAGATCACACGATTTTTGGCATGATTTCAGCACAGTTTTCTTGACATAGGGTGTTGTGGGCATTCGTAATTGATAAAAGGGCATCGTGACACAAGATTCAATCGTTTCTTCTCATGTAATATGTTCATGACAAGCGATAACAATGCCTGCGACGCCTCATGACACCCTCACAGAAAGTCTAGCATGTCTAATTTTTTTTTTCTCGTTTTTCATCATGTGGGTGACGCTGTGCAATATGAGCACATCATTTCTCGGTTATATCAGCAGGTGCTGCCATTAATGCGCCGGTCAGGTAATCAAAAAAATAGGCTGCATATTTACTTATAGGTGGGTCACAGAAGGAATTTTTTCTAAAATATTAAGGTGTTTTAAGCAATTTTATTTAACAGCATATTTGTAGTTTCTGAGTTCTGTTATCCTTTCAACAGAGTTTGTTCCTCTTAGGTAATCTGGGAACATGTTCAGTGCTGCGAATACATTTCAAAAGCAATTCCTGCTTATTCAAATTTGTTATTACTTGTGAAAAAATTGAGTTTGAGATAGGCTTCTCTGAAACTGAATATTTCCCTTGATTTTTATTTAGGCTAGATTATTATTATTTTACTTAACAAACTGACACAATCTCACGGCAATTGCATATATAGCGGACTTGTTTTGACTTCACTTCAAAGGTTATTCGTTATTCTTTTTTTCTAGTAGTTAACTTACCAACAAAAATAAAGTAGAATTTAGACATGAATTATAGCAAATGAAATTTGTTTCAAAAATAATTTTTTTTTCAAGAAAATTATACAAATTATATTTTTGTTTGTGCCTGTGCACTACTTAACTGTGCGGAAATAATTTGTTCTGTTCCATGGAAAATAAGGATTTAATAACATAAAGTGTTTAATAACATTAGCAGGAAAGTATACATTTAAATTTCAAAGATAATATCTTAATATTAAAAAGGAATCATAAGTTTGATCCTATCAATATCCTAACGAATGCCTTTGAATAAGGTAGCCTAGTTGTCTTGCAAGTATCAGTGTATACTGAGATTGAAATAAGATAAAAAAATTGAAATTAAAGGTGCAGTATGTAAGTTGGACACCCAGTGGTTGAACTAGGTATTGCACTCCTGGATCAAAATAAACTCAAGCGCGGGATGCCAGATTTAGTACAGGAGCAAGTGATTTAAACTGTGTTCTAAATAAAAGCAACGACACGCGATAGAGGGAATATTTTCCATATTAAAAGGAGTTTTGGTTCCAACCAACACCTTAAATTGATATATTAGAAACAGCTTCTATTTCTCACAGCTGAACAACAGAAACCTATGATAATGATCACCTCAGGTAAACCTCATGTGCTTTATTCAGTGCTAAATGCTAACAATGTGAGTTTGAATGTCATTTTACATGGCATTTATTGCTATATACTGAAAGCAGCAGCAGATAGTTCACCTCAGATCTTGAAAATACAATAAACCGTTTGAAATTAAACTTTAGAACTAAACACATATGAGTGATTCAGCATCTACATTTAATGATGTTAAAGAGGGTTAAACATGTATTAAATAGATTATAAACCTTACCATTTCATGAGTAAGTGCATATTATGTGCTTCTGAAAGGCTGTATTTAAACTTCTGTCATGTTTCGTCTGGTGCAAACAGCCAAACTGCTCATCACTGCGTATCTCGTCATGAAGCATGTTGTTAGGACACGCGGTTACAATGTAACCTGCTCACCTAATGTTTACATTCGTAATATTTATATCATTTGCTAATTAGTAACCTCATGTGGAACTGAATCTGTCTAATTTCACTGTCTGCTATGTTGCATTTTCGCTCACGGATGCATGCTTTAGGAGTCTTTCTGAATAAATGAGTAAATGAATTACGTTGTTTTCCAACAAGGCAACTCGAGGTTCTGAATTATTATTGGCTAAACTGGCATTGTGCAGGTTAAATTTACCTAAACAAAGACAGCGTTCCGGCACGGAAAAAACATTTTCAAAGCAGAATATCTGACTTCAGCATTGTTTTTCCAGATAAACAAGTATGTTCACTTAGGATATTTCTTAAATATCTGCACACATATTATGGTATTTTTATGCTTTAGAAGAGTCAAAAACTTACAGCACTTTTAAGATAAGAAATATTGTCATAGCAACACTTGTGACTGCTTTGGGAAATAATGCTCATCGTGAAGGAGCGTGTAGTCTGGCACATACATCAAGTCAAGAATTAATAAAAAAAAAAATTAATAAATCTGATATAGTGACTTTTGTAACCGACAATAAAAATTGTGTCATCTGACCGAGGCTTCAGTCATCATACAGTAAACATCATCTTCTCATCAGTGTCTAAACAGTCTCTGAGTTAGTGCATCTGAAGAATTTGGACATCTTCTTGGATGATTTTAATGCTTCCAAACACTTTGCTGCATTTTTAAAGTGCCTATGTCTTAAGGTTGTTACTTTCTATACGCAAATTGATTGGACAGAAATCACAGGATTGATTTCTCCACTTAACCAGTCCCCATAGACAAGAATAAAATAAAGCAGTGACTGCAGGTAAGGAAAATAATGGAGTAAAAGTACAGATACAGCATTAAAAATGTACTCGAGGGAAAGTAAAAGTACACATTTTTAAAACTACTTGTTAAATTACAATTCCTGAGAAAAAACTACTTAATTACAATAATTACAATTGAGTAATTTGTTACTTTACACCCCTGATAGGTATACACCACTTACGGAAAATGGTAAAAAAGCAGTGATTCATGCGTTTACAAAAAGTGATAAAAGAGTAAGCATTTCATCTAAACCAAGTGTCTAACTTGTGTTCTTTATTAAACTATTCAAAGTTGTAATCTCATGTTTTCAAGAGATTTTTTTATCATGCCCTATACACTAAATAGTTTTGAATAAATGTAAATAATTTGTTTCATAAGCACATCTGTACCTGCTACAGAAGTTCTATCTACATTTCCATCCCCCAGTCACTCTTTTACATTCCCCTATACTCATGCACGCACACACACAAATGAGTGGGCCATGCACTGCCTTGTGTGTGTGTGGAAATGAAGATGTCATTACATTAGCAGTTGAATAGCGATACCCCCCACATGAATAAGAGGTGAATGAGCCCCCCATCCTGAATAGCTGCCCCCTCTGCCCGACAGTTAGTACAGTTTTACGCAGCGCAAACGATTGGCCGAAGCCCCTGGGCATGCGCAGGTTCAGCTCTGCTACTGTAGGATTACCTCTCCAGCCTCTTTAGCATGTTAAAAGGGAAGCGCTTTTCAATAGCAGATTCAATAGATTGAGTTTGAGTGGAGTGTGCATGTGTGTGTTTTCGTGCCTTTTCAATCTTTGGATGTTGTCTTGAACAAGATGTTTTCATTATTCTAGTGTTCTCTCGCCCACGTGCACAGTTGTACACAAGTTGTCGACACTTCCTGAGACTCACACTCTTTTTACTGTTGTTGTAGCGGCTTACTGTTTGTTGTTTAGGCCTTTGAATGTACCACATGCACAAATACACATGAGGGAAGAGTAAAAAAAAAAAATGAACAGAAGGAGGAGAGAGATTGAGTGACATCTGAATGGGCGCAGCTGTAATATTGGATTTAATTTTCCGGAGTTGGACTGAGACACAGAGAAGAGTTTAAGTGAAAGCTCTGCAGCGTGACTGGGGTCACTGTAATTTGATGATGCGTAGAATTAACAGTCAAATTTTGTCCTATTGATTACAACATCCCTTGTCTTGCTTTCAGGCATATGCCAGGCTTTATTTATTTATTTATTTATTTGTTTGTTTATTTATTTGTTTATTTACTTATATGTTTGTTTGTTTTTGTCACCTTTTTGTTCTTTTTGATTTTGTTTTTGTAATTTATCTTTTGTTTTGTCTTGTGTCATCTATTTAGTTTTGGTTTTATTTGTCTAGGTTTTTGTTTCATCACCTGTTGTTTTGATATCACACTCAAAAATGATTTTTACTGCTTGTTCAAACTACCTATTTAAAATGAGTTGAAAACATTTTTGAAAACAACTTTTTATGGGCAACTTAAATGTTTTATGTTCAGTACACTTAAATTTGTAAAAACGATTAAGTTAACTTTGATTTGTTCAAAGTTTAACAGTCATTTTGTGAGGAATTGTGTGGAACACAGCATTTTTTACAATGACTTGTTTATTTTGCTTTCTTTTGATTCACGGTTCATTTTGCGTCACCTGTTTGGTTTAGTTTTCTGCCACCTGTTGTTGTGCGCTTTATATTTGTTTTCCGTATCCTTAAAGAAACGGATTTGGCTCATTTGTTTCAAACAAGCTAAATAAGATTTGCCAGCATATTAATGTGAACATTTAAAATAGGGCTGCATCGCTTCAGCATTGATATCGCAATGTGATAACTCAATAGTCACATCGCAAGATATATGCATTGTTGAGTTTTTATTATAATTTATCATTTGCATGTGTTTTTGACTGTATAATGATTTTAAAAGCATTCAGGCATAATAAAATGTACCACTTATGACCTTAACGACAATTAATTTTATGGAATTCTTTTAATTTTTATTATTCAGTTACTGTACTTGAATACTGTTAGACTCGGGACATGATAAAACACTTCTTTTTTAATTGTATCTTTTTCTTGATTGTATTTATAAATTGTTATGCATGAAAATTAGATCACACTATGGTTTTTTTTTTGTCACGGATTGAACCATTTTTCGGATCAGCAAAAAAGTGAGGAGACAAATATCATTTGCTTTTCATTTATATAAAAATATTACTGCAAAAAACATTGCTTTTAACAAACAAAACTTAGAAAACTGTAATGTTAATAAAAATTAAAATTCATTATGAAATATGATCTTTGCTACTGTTGCTGATAATGCTAAATATAGAAATCTAACATCTTGTACAACAGATCATATTTATCTTCAATTAATAATTCAACTATTCACACATAAAACTTCATTTTATTATACTGTAGGTGTATTATTTTTGAAAACCTATTCAGTGACAGTAATTTTGATGGTTGTTTGTCGCCATCTGTTGGTTACACAATGTAATTGTTTTACCAGCGTCAAAAATTTAACAACGTCAAGCTTCATTAAACGGTGATTTTAATCTTTACCATAAACATCAGTGTGTATATCTGAAATATAAAATGTTCTCCCAGCACTTGTGTTATTTAATTGTTTGTAACTCACTGAAAAAGTGAATCTCTCTCGATGCAGATTTAAATGCAGCTCTTTGAAGGATTAATAAACATATGCAAATCATTATCATTTATCGTTCATGTTTTGAACTGAGATCACGATCTTTAATGTATAATTGTGCAGCTTTACACTGAATACGTTAATGCAGGCTAAACAAACAGTGACAGAAAACACATTAAATTAATAGCCTAAAAAAGCATTTAGGTAGGTCCCACCACAACTTTTCCCGTCATAATTATATCTTACAGGGAAGCCTAAATGCTTTCATGCACTCTATTTGAATGACGCGGGAGGCGATCTCTCTGCAATGGTTATAAATGTTGGATTAACCGACAAGTTCAAAATAAATTATTAATCTGCGGGTCATGTGCGTTCCGAACCGTGAGTTGTGATCCGTACGGATCACGGATCAACAGTGATCTGTTTCACCTCTAATGAAAATACTTACAACACATGCAAATACAGAAATGCACTGCAAATAGCACAGACCACAACTAAAATGTGTCGGGGAAAATAGATTATTAGGTTAATTATATTTTACGGAGATTATAAACGGAACATTATAATTTTTTTCCAAATAAAGATATTAAGTCATTTGGTGAAATTGTATTCATATTGAATCAAGGTATCTTCTGTCTATTCCATGTCTGTTTTCAAGCAAAAAAAAAGAAAACTACAAATCTGAGCATGCGACGCCACCCTCAATTTTTTATTTTAATTATTATTATTGAATGATATATATAAACTAAGTTGACATATTCTATGATATACCCCGGGATCACAAACAAGGTTTAAGGCTAGTCAAGATTAAATTGCATGTTTGAGCTGTTTCAACTCAAAGTAACTTGCAGTGAGATGTCTTAAAATGCATCAGTGTCATTTTTTTTCACCAGGTGCACATCAGTAATATATTTTTCTAAGGCCATTTTTATAAATGTGGCTTAAATAGCCTAATTTTACGAAGGCCTAGTCCTGGCTTAATCTAAGCCCTGTTTGTGAAACTGGGCCTTGATTAGTTAGCAGGCTTACATTCATTGCATATGCATTAATTAAATAAAAACAGAAATTAGCAGTATTATTACACATTTGTCATTTAAAATAATAAAGTCATAGTTTGCTGCCAAACGTCCTGCTGCTGTGCACCTGATGCTGAGCAAAGATGCTGAGCTTTTCTGAGCAGAACCTGGTTTGCATGATTGCTTCCGAGCAAGGCCTTTATAATAATAATAATAATAATAATAATAATAATAATAATAATAATAAT